>MU004241.1:75831-192112 GCA_010405405.1 Microthyrium microscopicum | reverse complement strand
ACTATTATACTATACTAGTTAACTAGTTTAATATTTTATACTAGTACTAACTAGTTATTAAATTTTTCTAAACTAGTACTATACTATACTAGTCACATGACTAGTATAGTATAATACTATACTAGTCACGCGACTAGTTTACTAGACTAGACTAGTTTTGCTACTAATTAGTTTAGCAACCTTGCTCTCTATATCCACCAGGTCCAGACATATCCATTGCAAACAGCTGCTGTCGGGTGTTCGCGCTGAAAAGCGTTTGGTATGGAAACTCCACTGCGCTAAACCATCTACTTGTCAAGATCTCTTGGCAAGGCTGAACATTTCTACGAGGCAGATTTTGTTTATCTGCGAATACGCATCCTATTAGTGAGACTTGGAGTGGCACAGAAACGGTAGGTTAGCCGCTTGCCCAATCTACGGGTCATCTATTTGTTCACCCGTAGTTTGAGTATTTGGTCTGTCCTCGTTGTGCGAATCCGGGGCGGTAAGGTACATCCGTCTGCGGGTGTACGCAGGTTTGTTTGCTCACCTGACTGCCTTGTCGATAATGCTACGGTAGGCTTAAGTGTGCTTGAGATGAGTGTGTTGTTATTCTGGGCGGTATCTGCCTCGAGGGATTGCTAAGGCGTGCGAATCATGAGCTATTATCGGATTGAAATACAGGTATAGGATGGAGAAGACATAAAGATTGTTTTACAGATCTAGGCCTGGATTTGATTGCAGATATTCATTGGAAATTTCGCATTGGACTTTGGCTCCTAGAGACTAAGCTGTTGATTGTATCTTCCACGCATACACACACCGTATTCATCCCATTTCCATTCCACAATCATCCGTAGCTTCTTGGTTATTAGCACCTGAAACCGCTTTCTCGGGCGTCAGTCCCAATCTTGGCCTCTTATCCACAGTACTCGACGTTCTGTGGGCAAATCGTCTGTGGTGCCGTAATTTTATTGGCGTGTCGAAGAGCTTTCCTTTGCAACTACACAATGGGCAGGAGCATCCTGAAACTTGCAGGCTATCATCGCTGGGGAAGGTGATAGGCCTTGACTCTGGTTGGGAAGTCGGGGGCTTGTCAAATAAGACAAATGGCTGTGCGGTTGTCTGTGCCGGTCTTTGTGAGGCTTTGGAACGAGCCGATGCAATTGAATTGAGATTTGCTGAAAAATCTGGCGTCCGAAAAGGTCCAGTTTCTCGCAATTGTTGGGGGAGATCGCTCATATGCCCGTGAACTTGATCAATTACACTGGGCTGAGTTTCTTTCCTTCCATCATGTATCAGGCCAGTGATCGGAGGTAAAACTGGACCATATTTATGGTACCCTGTTGACGATGCTTTCAATTGGACTGAAGTCTCTGGAGTTTGTCTATCCTGCAGTTGAGTTGGCCAAACTGGATTCTGTTGGGAACTTGCTGGAGGAAGCTGGAGTGCAGGATCACTCCGCATGGGATCTTGAGAGCTCAGTTTAGAACTTTGCTGCGTTGTAGTCGTTGCACGTCAGCTGTAGATTAGTAAGATAATCACTGTAAGTCAATAGAATAGCACCAAATTGTACTTGGCGGTCAGTGTCGACCAAGATGCGCGTTGCAATGCGAAGTTTTCGTCCAACATCTTGGATCCTATAAGAAGTTATTACATTTTGATCAGCATCAGCTTAAAGTGATATTCTCGAAGGATACAAAAAACCCCCAAACAGAAAGCTCGAAAATCATCAATGTGGGAACATACCACCAATGTTGTTTGCATCGAGTTATTGCGTTTGCATACAAACTCAATATCAAAAGCGCCATAGGGCATCCTCGCGCGATGAGGTTTGCGAAAGAAGAGGACACCAAGCCAGGCCAATAAACTATATGCTCATCTCGTCCATCACTGGGCATGTAAAGAGACTTGCTCAGCGCTATGAGCGTGCGTAAACTCTCATAACACACAACCTGGAACAGATCAGATCCATAATACACACATCGGACCCACACTGCTCACCTTTTCTTCGGCGGAAGTGCCAAAGGCATCTCCATCTACTTCAGCTCTCGCGATAGCAGCAAACAGGGCGTCGGATGTTTCGTCGTACATTCGTGGTAGGTGGGAGTTCGGATTTGGCGCTATTTCGAGCAATAGTGCTAGAGGGCCTTCCTGTAGCCACTGGCTAGCGATACCAACAATGTGATAGATCCTGAAAAACAAGGACAAATTAGGTCTGATGACGATGTAATAATTGAGTCGGTCAAAACCAACTCAGTCGCACATCTCAACAGGCAAAAGTCAGAAACTGTGCGAATTCGACATCATGCTATTTGCAGGCTCTATGGCGATAACTGATGTATAGATAGGTATCCTTCGGGTTATAGAAAGAAGACTTGAACTTACCCGCTAGCTATGTGAAATATATCATTCATCTGGAGGATTAACTGTTGGGCATCCTCGCGATTCGAGTTTGCTTTGCATTCTCGCGAAATCAGGCCGAATGATAACTGCACACTTAAAGTCGCAAACCCGAAAATGGCGTGACAATTGTCTTCATTGATGTCTTGAAGAGCGCTTCTAAATAATTCCGAAGCTTGCAAATGATGCCTTCTTGCTCGCAGGATGTAGTCTATATTTGTTAGCAATAATCCTGACTTCTGTCGCCCTGAAGATCAAGAAATACGCTGAGAGACCCAGTAAGCGATGGGATCTATATTTATCAACGCAAAAACGGTCGAGGAAAGAGCTTACCATTGACATTGTCTTCCGATGAAGTTCGAGCTTTGTGTAGGGCAGCCAGCGCCAACATGCCGTGCAGTAGGTATCTATTCTGATCTGAACTGAAAGCAAGCTTTGGAAATTCTTCACGCCAGACTCGGCGTAATGTCTCGTTACTGGTCAAGGAGATGCTTGTTACCGTAATCCATTGATGCATGAGCTCCAGATTATAGGCTTCCTGTGAGTCTGTCAGCCTCCATATGCCTAGATCGCAGCGAATGTTCTTTTGATCAGCTAGCCATTAGACCTCATTGAATATCAGCAAACCATGGCACGTGAAAAGATTGAAGCTCCTATATCCATTCGCATTTTCTTTTGTCTCCAACTCTGTCCTATGCGATAGCATGAAATGGGCACGTTTGACGTTGCCTTCCTCGTCAACTACTCACTGTGTTGGTGCTATGTTGTCGAACAAGGGACTCTTACATGGTCTGATATATTCTCGTCGGTATCTAGTCGAGTAGCTTCTGAGTTACCCGACTGGGGGATAGTACTTCTACTCTCTGCAGGTTCTGTGGACGATGAGGCTCTAGCAGTATAAACGCACTCTTTCCCAAGCCGAGTACAATGGTTGCAGATTGGTTGCTACGTTTCTTGTAAGCGTTCCTTGTCATGGCATGGTGATATGATTAAAATCACATACCGTTTGATCACATCTCACCTTGCGGCGCTTGCATGTGAGACACCCTAGACGACTCTTTGTGTGATATTGGCGAGGCATTGTAGTGAGATAGACCACTGGTAGTAGAAGTTAAGTGATTCTCGGGGAAGAGATTACTAGACGCATAGGATGTGGTGTATAACCCAGTTGCAGTCTGCTCTGCGTATCATAGTGCATGAGCGCAGCCTAAGTATCTCTTATATGGTCACCAGGCTGTGCTAGAAGTTGCTCACTGAAAATGCAACAGATGGCCCAAAGTACTGCTTTGGTTTCTAGAGCTCTAGACGAACCCGACGTCTAGTTTGCTTCCCACTCGCCGTGTGAGATCAAGGAGTGGGCGAGACATCCAATCATCGCCATTTAATTCGCCTCTACACAATCCAGGCGGTCAGATCCGCAACCCCACTTCTTGTTCAGCCTCGTCGCACCCCTCGTTCCCGTGTAGCCTCGTCGCACCCCTCGTTCCCATCCAGCCTCGTCGCACCCCTCGTTCCCATGCACGTTTCTGATCGCTCTCCTATACGAACGTGGGAGATGGGACGTGGCTTGCCTGCGACTGGCTTCCGTTCATCGGGATGTATGATGTGCAACAGGGAAAGTTAAACACTCAAATTATCACAGTAGAAGTTTATTTTGCTTACATAGAGGTATTCTATACAGGTATAAGCCAGAGAAGCTAATGGGCCGATGGAGAAGGAGCAAAGACATCGATTCTGATTCTGTGTTTATCATGGTGGAACAGCATAATGGAACAGCATCCTCGGATACTTAAGAGAACAGAAAAAACCAGATTATAGTTCCCCATAACAAATGTAACAACTTAACATGCAGGGTTCATCAACGTGCATGCGACACAAACGACGAACAGGGAAATGCATATATCAAAGCACGAGTTCGGATCTAGCTGTCTTATTTTGAGTCGTCGGCGCTGCATGCCGCTCTGTCCTATCACTTCTACCAACCTGAAGTGCGCAGATACTACTTGATCTGGATCTTCTTGAAAATTTCTCTGCCTCTGGGGCTGAGATTTGCGAGGAACGACTGGAATTATGCTCTTCTCTGCCGAGTCCGTGGGTATGCCACAGGTAAGTATAGTCTGGTCCAGTAATGATCACGGCTTTGCACCATTTTGCTCAAACCATCCTATCCCTGTTCACCTCTATACTCTGAAGGGGTAATATCATGATGTTTACGTGTCGACGTGAGCGAGCGACGGGAACGACGAGCAGCGCTTTCAAGACATTGCCTTGCCTGAGTTATCGCCTTTCGTAGGTACAGTGGGATGGAATGAAGTATATATAATTACGGGGTACCTTGTGGCTATTCATCACATCAAGTTAGTTTCCGTGTCAATATCTTTCCAAATTGTCTGGTTTTGCTCAAACTGTATTCTTGATTAATATACAGAGCCCAGTACAAAGTTTCAAAATCAGCTATCATAGTAATGGTTATACATCATTCTTACCATGAAACCTGGACACCATATCGGGCCACCACACCATAGATCACAGTTTGATATTGCTGCCCTAATCTCCAAACTTCTAAGAAATACAAAGGAATCCAACTCTAGTAAGCGACTACCATGCCGTGAGCAGCATATATGACCGCTAACTCTCACAGATAATCAAAGCCTGTCGAGAAGTCGAGTCAATGGCATGCAAATCGAGCCAAAGACATCTCATAGCATGCGTGGAGGCTCATCCACCTGTACTTCGTCGGCCTCTTCGTCTTCAAATTCATCACTTCCCTCAAGAAACAAAAAGACACCAATCGAACTACAAAATTCTTCTGCTCTCATAGAAGATTCATGATTGTGTTGCTTGATCCTATGAAATCACATCTCAGTATTTCCTGTTACAACCAGCAGCAGGAAATTTTGTCTGGACAGCTTCGTGTTTGGTTGGCTAAATTTGATCGCCAGTGGACTCATGTGCAAGCATAAAGAGAAAAGCATCAACATAGCCTAGGAAGAAACATCCAGAATCCACCACGCCATTAAATCAGACAGTTGGGGAAAGCTTCGCACGAACCACCATGAGGCTGATATAGTGATTGTTGGGGCCGCTATAGCTAGATCGACTTAGGATTCTGTGCTGCTCAAGATTTTACACTGAGATGACAAGGCCTATGAGGTCTTTGTCTCCAGATGACACGACATAGCGACATTACAAGTCGCTGGGTAGACGAATAGGAAGTAATAGTGGGCGGTTTCGTTTTTGGTAGTTGTCATTGTCAAAGGGTGAAGCTGTGTGAGATTAGCTGACAAAAACACTCCAAGGTAAGATATACAAGCTGGTCGATGCAGACTACTTTATGCCGTGGGTGATAGCGCGCTGAGTCCTTATCCCATGCATCCTTGATCTATTCACTAGGCGAACTAGTGCTTGTGGGGTGTTGAAGTTCCTGGGGTAGATCTGGGGAAATAAGACTCCGGGACTGGGCCCAGAAACAAGACATGGAAACGATACATACAATATGGCTGTGCCGCTATGCCGTTCATCTTCCAATGTGGCTTCAGCCTATCAATCTATTCAAGTCTGAAAGGTGTCTGGGCCGGATGTCGGCTAGAGTCAAAGAGCGCTGAATCAAATGTTCATGTTGGAACGAAAAGTCTTGAAGAGAATGAAAGAACGCGGAGAGGATACAATATGAAGTCCACTAAGATACCGACGTAATAAAGCTTTTGCAACCAGTTTCGGTGCAATATTGATTCTAAAGTAGTATCAACACCTTGGTTTACTTTTCGTTGAGGAAGTGGTTGTCAAATCTTTTGTTGAAGTGCAATATCAAATTACACGTGCGGTTATATTTTTCCTTAAGCCACCGCCACGACCTTAACTTATATACAAGCAAGCGAAAACATGTATTTATATATTTTGGTGTTTCGCTCCTTCTAGAGACTTGACATACTTCGACTTTTGCCTTTCCAAAGCAGAATTTCGGAGAACAGAAAAAGCCTGCGTAGTCAAAAGGAGTCGAAATCGAAGGCTGCCTTATTCGCATTATCCAAAAGTAGTACAGTTCCACGAGGCATCGGCGTTACCCAATCAGCTTTTTGATTTAAAGTCTGGACAGGAACTTCAATGGCACATTTATTACGTAGGAAGGCTGTTCGAATACCACTATATCTCGCCGCGGGGACTGGAGCTGTTCTCATTGCAACCCGACTTGCATCATCCGGCAGCCGTATCAAATCTTTGGACACCACACCACTTCCAGTTGCCAGCAATGGAAATATCAAGTGCGACGTGCTGATCATTGGCTCTGGTGGAGCCGCCCTGGTCGCTGCTCTACGTCTCAGATCTGCTGGCTTGCTACCACTCATTGTCGAGAAGAACGAGAAAATAGGGGGCACTTCTATGTATTCTGGAGGAGGACTATGGATTCCCAACACACATCTCCAACAAGCTGTAGGCGTCCAGGACAGTCACGAGGTGGCACTTGAATACTTGGAAGGTATTGTTGGCGATGCAGGACCCGCGTCAACGAAAGAGCGCATGATTGCTTTCCTGGAAAATGGACCGAAAATGATCAAGTGGCTAGAAACGCAGGGCATGAGCTGGATTCCAACACTTGGATATCCAGACTACTTTCCATTGGACCCGGGTGGAAAGCCAGAAGGAGGACGGTCGGTTGAGCCCGGGATGTTTGATCTGTTCAAAGTTGGGCCATGGAGGGAGAAGCTCAACTACAATCCTGTTCGGGCACCATTTCCAGTTCATTCTTACGAGTTATCAAAAATGGTTCGGGCGAAAGTCTCGTGGGAAGGAAAGATGATGGCAGCAAAAGTGTACGGTATACGCAAATGGCCACAAGAACTACTTGGCCGAATGCCTGTGACACTGGGAGTTTCCATGGTCAGCCAACTACTTTACTTCAACTTACAATTGGGCACGCCAGTCTGGACCAATTCTCCACTGAAAGAGCTCGTTATGGAGAATGGCCAAGTCACAGGTGCAATTATCGAGCGAGACGGAAAGAAGATTACCGTCGAGGCTTCCAAAGGTGTCATACTGGCCGCTGGAGGCTTTGCAAGAAACGATGAAATGCGCAAGAAATATCAAGCTCCAGCCATTACAGCAGATTGGTCCTCCGCCAGCGAAGGCGATCAGGGTGATGCCATAACCGCAGCGATGAAAGCTGGGGCAGCCACAGCACTATTAGATTCGGCGTGGTGGGGAGCAAGCCAAATGGATCCAGCTACAGGCACTCGGTATTGGTGCTTGTATGATCGTGTTCTTCCTCATTCAATCATTGTCGACCAGTCAGCAAAGCGTTTCACCAATGAGTCACAGAACTACAACTCTATGGGTACTTCATTATGGAACAGACACAAGGAGAATCCAGCAATCCCGTCTTATCTCATTATAGATTCTCAACATCGAAACAAGTACGTCCTTAGTGGGAAATTCATGCCTGGAAATACGCCCCAGTCAGCCATCGATTCTGGATTCATTTTCAAAGGCGAGACAGTACAAGAGCTTGCTCAGAAGATCGGCCTCAATGCCTCAAGTCTCAATGACACGGTCCAAAGATTCAACGGCTTTGCAGACAAAGGAGTGGACGACGATTTCAACAGAGGCTACAGCCCCTATGATAAATTCCTCGGCGACCCAAAACAGAAGCCCAATCCGAGTCTGGGGACAATCAACCAAGGCCCCTATTACGCTATGAAGATATGGCCTGGGGATTTGGGTACTAAAGGCGGAGTCTTGACTGATGAACATGCCAGAGCATTGAGAGAAAAGAGCGGAGGTGGTAATGAGGTTATCAAGGGTCTCTATGCGGTTGGTAATTCTTCTGCGAGTGTGATGGGAAGAACGTATGCTGGGCCAGGAGCTACATTGGGGCCAGGCTTGACCTTTGCTTATGTCGCGGCGAATTCTATCATTGAAGGCAAATAGTTGATCCGACATTTCTAGGTCGTTGTAAGATTAGCCGGAGTCGGGAATGCGGTGGTGAATAGAGAATTATTCCACTGTTACTTGCAATCTCGGATCTTGAGTTTCGATGTATGATTAAAAGCGTTCAATATGCCCAATGCTGAACGTTGCAATCATCTAACTGGCTTCCTCATTCTAGCATAGATCCAGCCTCCAAGTCAGTGCCAAAAATATGTTCGAATCAAGTATGAGTAGAGAAGTTGCCCACTACTTACGCTCTAATAATTCTGCTTCTTAAGCTCACCCTGCGTCCAGCCCCATAGCTTGTTTTCGAGCTCTTCATCATTTGAAAGCGCGGTGCCTGCATTCTTCACTCCTACTGGAGTATAGTAGGCACCACTTTGTACTTCAATTGCGGTTGCTGCCCAAAGCTGATTTTTGGCTGTTTGCTCTATCGTTCCCATGATGGTCCATCCGAGAAGAAACATCAGCATGTTGATCCATGCAGTGTCCATCTTGACGAATATGCCTGTTTTTGCTGTACCTGGATGCAAAGAAACACTGACGATGCTGGGATACTGTTTTGCGAGCGCTTTGGCATACAGAAGGTTGGCCAATTTGGATTGCGCATACAGCAACCAAGGATGGCCTGCTTTTTCGAGGTCGTCAAAGTTTATGCCTGGGGGTTTTATGTGTTCATGAGCCTCAGAGCTCACGCTGACTATCCGCACTGATCCTGGAGTCTCGATTTCGGCTGTCTTCAGCATTGTTGGAAGCAGTAATTTGATCAAAAGAGCATGCCCAATGTGGTTGACTCCAAATTGTTGTTCATAACCTTCTACGGTTTTACCCGGTGGCAAGTTGGCAATTCCGGCATTGTTGATGAGGATGTCTAGCTTGTCATATTGTTCCCTGAAAGTTGAGACAGCTGCCGAGACAGAAGCTAGAGAGCCCAAGTCAAGTTTAAGCAGTCTGATGTTTGCTCCAGGAACGGCAGTTTCGATCTCCTTGACGGCAGTTTCGCCCTTCTCAACAGAGCGTGAGCATAAAAATATGCATTCAGGATTGTGCTTTGCCAGTCGTAGAACTGTCTCTTTACCTAGACCGTCGTTTCCTGCGGTGATGACTTAGCCTATCTTCGAGATCGAGAAGCTGAGAAGGATGGAACAAACCGCCAGTCACTATAATGACCTTGCCTTTGAGATCACCAATATCCTGGTCAGGGTCGAAGTTGATTGATGGTGACGTTTTCCAGAACATTGAAGCTACGGAGAGTACTCAACAGTTGACTGACTATAATATGTCGCAGCTTGTTCGCGATTGAACAATCGAAAGAGTGAACAGGTAGTGATAGAGATGAAGTCAAAGGCAAGACGAGGAATAAACTCTGCGCAGAGAAGCGATATATCACCTGGTCCAATCAAAGGAGCTCAAGGGTTTTTGAGCCAATTAGATTTCAGCAAATGCGGTATATTCGGATGACCACACCCAGGCCATCTTCATACCGAGCTTGTTGTATCTTTTTTGTGGATTATTGTTGATTTTCGCTGATAGGAGACTTGAGTTCCTGGGCAATTCGACAAAGTCTTGAATCGACGTTTTGAATACTTTTTACAGGGAAAATCACCCGTCTCATGGACTTGCAAACGGATTGCAAGATGGCACAAGAGGTGTTGTGGTATCATGTACAAAGCGAACATAACATCCGAATGATGTAATAAAATTGGCCTATCTACAATTGGCAGGAAGCTTGATTTGCAGTAGATAAGGCCATGAGGCTGCTATTAGTTAGTAGCTAAGAACGACCTTCTTTTCGTTCCGTAGGCTTAGGAGATAGTCTAATGAGTTGGAATTGTATTGAACGCCTCCAATCTCTCTGCTCAATCTACAAGCTCCTCCTTCTCAATTTGATCTTTGCTTGGTGACCACTTATCCTGCAGATCTTTGTCCAACGTGAGCTTAATCTGTTCCTTGGGCCACCATTCACCCCAACTCGTCAAGAATACTTGGTCAGTATCTTCGGGGAAGTCATCCCTTGTAAAGGCCGCAAGGAGTGATTGAGCACCTAGAAGATGTTAGACGATCGAATCTATCCGGGATTGAGACAATGTAATCACCAGTTTCAACTGTTTTCGCATCCTTGAGAACCTCTGGCGGAAACTCAAACTGGCTATTGCGTGCCAAACCAGTATCTGGGATAAAGCCTTGGAATAGAGTCAGTGTCTAAAAAAAACCCCCAGAACAAAAACAATGAACTAACCTGGAGAGACTGCAAGAACATCGCAGTCACCTTTAAGCTGACGTCTCCACCAATGCGTACTAAGTAGCAGGGCAAACTTGGTCGGGCCGTAGAGTTCAAAGAAATCGGCTCCAGATTGAGCCTTGAAGATCTTGTCAAAGTTGCTAGGATCCTTTACACTTGTGGCAGCACCGGAAGATGTGATGACTAGTCGAGATTTCGATTCAACCAACTTCTCACGTAGCAAGTGAATGAGGTAGTGTTGGGCTTAGAGCATGTCAATCATCGTATCAAAAAACCATGATCAGCGAATATTACTTACACAAATGATTGACAACATATGGCTCACTCCATTTGGAACCATTGACACCTGGCTCATTGGCCACTTTGACAGTTGCAGCATTTAGAAACAGGAAGTCAAGTTTATCACTCCCAATCTGTTTCAGCGTTTGTGCTGCAAATTTCTTGACGGTTCTCAGGTCGCTGAGATCAAGCGGCAAGACAGTGACTGAGTGCTTTTTGCTGTCATATTTGAGTTCGTCATAAGCCGTTTGAGCCGTATTGGTGTTGCTACATCCCAGGAGAAATTTGTATGGTTGAGTCTGGTTGAGCAGCTGCTTGACAGCTTCAAATCCCTATTTTGTGTGAGTTTTGACTAGCTGATAGTGCGTGAAAATTAGTTACTCACTAGCCCAGAGGAAGCACCTGTGGCTACGATGGTTTTTACGATTGATGCCATGGTTGTTGTGTGCTTAGTTGAGAGTGCTTAGGACAACTTAAATGCTTTTACGAATGCAGTTTTGATAGCCTCATCTAAGGCTGACCCACCCCGTCATACAAAGGAGCTAGCATACATGTCAACACTGGGGCAGTGCATTCATTGGTTGCCAAGTGCTTATAAATGAATGTCGGAATTAAGTTCAGGGGAACGCTAATTGCTCCGGAGATACGATCATACCATATGGTATTTTCATATTCCTTTGTTCGGCGAAGCCTCGTACTTCAACTGCTTTGTAACATAGAGTCAATTGGAAGTCAGAACAATTGGCAGGGACTCAAACAGTCGAGCAGGCAGCGAATCAAGTGCAAGTCAAAGTACTGACAACAATCAGTGACGGCCTTCTGGAGATGACTCTTTGATGCAATGAGGCTGAGCATCAATTGAATCCTCCTCGTCGCAGTGCATGAAGCAATGTCAAGGAAAGGTCACTTCAACGCTCGGCAATAGACTCCATTTACTGATTCGAATCTTTCTAAAAGAGGCAGAAATGATTCTTGCATCAATGTCCAATCAACCGTACACGGCATCTCAGGTCTTTCCTGTAGAAGCCACGATTCCTTCCTTCCTTCCATCTGTGTGGCCTCGACGATGGAACAGGCGACTAGTCACATCGTGCTCTGAATCCCATAAAGCAACATCAGTCTTTGGGGCCTTTATCAGCTTATGTGCCATAGCACCGTCATCTAATTCGAGTATGGCCTGATGCCACTCGTAGTTGTTTAGTTCTGGAGGAAGTCTGATCCAGACAAAGTAGTAAGTGCTACAAGTGACAAGACTACGGAGTCGAGTAATATGTCAATTCAATGCTTAGGATGTAGACAACTCACATAGCAATGCCGGCAACACAATATGTGGCATACCAGAAACTAACGTCTTATGGGGGACCTCAAAGGATTTACAATCGCGGTGAGATGACTTGTTTCTTGATGTTGATCCTGCTAAGGAGGTCTTCCCGCTGGAACCTTGCAACCGTAGTGCTGGTAGTGGAGCTGGAAATGACTGGACACTGAAATCCAAGGTTTCTGGAGAAGAATACCACCTAGTGTATATTTTTGAGGTCACTCAAGACCTTTCAAATGACCTGCTCCTTGAGCCAACTGGTACAGAATTATCTCTCTCAGTTTGTTCTCTGTTCCAATCTTATATTTCATGTTCAAGACATTCCTCAGTCAGTGAAAGGGACACTGGACATTTCCATACTGGTATCGGAATCTTCATCATCTGATTCTTCCGAGCCATCACCATCTGACACAGAATCTTCTGAAATCTCCGATTCTGTGTATGCGGTGGCATCTGAATCGTCATCTTTTTCAATTTCCCAGTACTTGTCTTGCACACGTCTGAGACGGCGCCAAAGCTCATGTTCATCAAGATTAATGAGTTGCGGATTGCGCAGATCAGGATCTGTATGCAATTGCTCCATAAACTCCTCATAGTATTCGATTCTCTCGACAGAACTGGGTTGGCCCCAAGCTTCGCGTACTTGATCCAAGTTGTCTTGATATTGTTGTTGCATGTCTAGAACCTCTCGGCCAGCTTGTGAGAAGAGACTCTCAACTCGTTCAGGCAAAAGCGAAAGGAACTTTGGCTTTTTTCGGCACAGTCTACGTTTCCAGCCGTCGTGATCAAGATTAGTAGCAACATGGCTAGAGAACGCTCCAATTTGCTCAAACTTCTGTTCACACTCTGGGTGTGGACATAGAATGGGTACCGGGTGATTGCGATCGAAATAGTGTCTTTCGATGGCTTCGAGGCGAAGGATTGCTAAAGCACGTCTTCGGCTTGTGATTTCCTTTCTTCTAGGCGTGCCGGTCTGCAAGAATGCGCCAACTATTCCTTTGACGGGCAAGCGAGGAGGTACAAGCCGCTGCTTGCTCCATGTTGTTGTTACCATTACCAGCGTCTTGGCGGGCGAATCAATCCTGAAAAGAGTGCGAGTACAAGAAAAGCAGTCAGGATAGTTGTCCCACGTCCCTGACTGCTTGTCGCTAAGGAAGACATTTATATGCGCTGGGAATAAAGTTGCCAAGGCAGCGCATTCTACTTTCCAGCCTTCCGAGATTCTTTCCCAGAGCTCTCCGGACTCGTCGGTGAGAACTACTCGCCTGACATTAGGATAGAGGCGCAAAAACTCAAGGATGAATTTCTCTACATTTTCCTTGACGAGGTAGTCTGGCCATGATCGTGCAAAACGTTTCAGCTCACTAGGTGTAGCAATTCGGCTTGGCCAACACCATGTGCCTCGGTCCATGAAAAGCTCGACCTGCTGGATCTGTGATGTGAAAACGGGATCCCGGTGAAAAGAATGAGACGGTCGATGACGTTTCATCAAAGGTCGCATAACTTCCTGAGCAGAGGCGTAGTACCATACATCTGGGTGGGACCAGAAAACATGCTTCGCTACCGCTCGCATTTGAGTCGAGGTATGCATGAGCCGGAAGAGAGTTTGATGATCGCAATAGTCTTCGAGGATGCATAGTTGCAATTCAATTGGAAGTTGCAAAAAGAAATGGAATTTCGATTTTGATCGCAGGGTTCGACTACCATGTGTTTGATTGATGTGGAAGTTGAATGGCACATGGGATTCCTCGGGATCGTGAATCTGAGAATGTGTTGGTGATGTTAGGCCTAAGTTCTGCATGATGAAAGCGCTTGACAGGTGATTCAACGCTTTACTGGTGATGAAAGGACGCGTCGAAGTTGGATATTTAATTCGAAGTCTGGAATGGTATAGGGCTGTCGGAGCTCAGGGTTCGTTAACGGTGGCTTTGACATACGCCGATTTTGATTCTGCACGTTCAGATCGGCTTAAAACATGTGAGCCTCTAATTCAGATTTCTTTTGAGACGGAGTTGGACTTTTTAATGATACGCTTGATCACGCTATTTTGATTGAAAATAAAAGTGCGCACGGACCACTTGGTATTTTCTTAGCGTGCTGAACATTACAGTACTCTATCCATCAGGCGGTGGCCTGGTCGTTTCTTCAAACCATTCAACATATCGGGCACTGAAAGTTGATTGAATTATTCAGACGGCGTAGTCGCGGGATTGGGCAAGCCAATGGCAGGCCAATCTTTACTTCTCTCCGACAAACTATCATGCGCTATCAAGAGTGGCCACTGGCAAGCAATATGGGCGATGACATATCTTCTGCTGTAGATGCCAGTTCTGTCCAATGGGTGCTGGTAGTAAAAAAGCAGGATGTAAAAACCGTCAAGACCGTTTTAGAAGACCGATGTCTTCTGAATCGATCAAGAAAAATCACTCCGTTCTGGACCAGCTCAAACAATAACGACGAGTGCTGTCTAATCAGTACTACGTTCGTTGAGTGGGAAAGTTTTACTGGAGATATGGAACACCATCTGAAAGAACTTGGAATCGAAGACTTGGTGGTCGACGCTCACATACTAACAACCAAAGACCCTCGCGAAACCGAGTTCACGACTCCCCTCCGGCGCGCTGTCCAAACATGGATAACCTCGCTTCCCAAAGGTACCATCACCGACGAACAAGCAATGGCGCTTCCCCAAGAACTACGAAGCGGCTACTCAATATATCTGCCCATGCTGCTTCTACCACCTTCAACATTCACTACGCCGGCCTGGTCTGCTCTTCTACCCACACTATCCATCGACCAATGCGCTGCTCTCTACCGCACAATCGCCAATATCATGTCCCTCACTCACGTCGCCATCAACGCGCCTATTCCGCCCAGCACATTAGACTCCCCAAACACGCTCCGTTCACCAGTAAACCTCGTCCCATTGCACGGCGACTTTGGTCCACCAAGCCCAATCGCGTCGCCCACGCAAACAGATCTTGATGCAGCGTTCTGGGTTTCGGCGCGCCAAAACGGCATTTCACAAACATGGGCGCCACGACACACCATGTTCTCGCGCGGCAACATCAAAGAAAAAGCACGGATACTCGCGCTACCAAGCGTTCGTGAGGCTGCGGGATACACCGCGGTAGACTTGTACTCTGGCATTGGGTATTTTGCTTTTTCATATATGCGCGCTGGTATGAGTACAGTTGTAGGCTTTGAGATGAATCCATGGAGCGTCGAAGGATGTCGGCGAGGCGCAGAAATGAATGGGTGGACTGTGGAGGTCCACGAAGAGCGCGACAATATAAAGGAGAATGTGCAGGGCAAGCAGATGATCTTGTTCCAGATGGATAATAAGCATGCTGAGGTAGTCGTTGGGCAGCTATCGCAAAAGATACCGGCCGTGAGACACGTAAATTGTGGGTTGCTGCCAACGTCCAAGGCCAGTTGGGGTACAGCGCTGTCTTTGGTTGACGAGGAGTTGGGAGGATGGGCTCACTTGCATGAAAACATCAAAATCGAGAAAATCGATACCAGAGCGCGCCATGTGCTGTCGATATGCCAGGCAGTTCTGGATGTCCAGCGCGATCACCAGGGAGGACAGACGACAATGCTGGAGCTCGAGCATGTTGAGCGCGTGAAAACATACGCGCCGGGAATTATGCATTGCGTGCTGAATATCTACATACCGCCAAATCCACGCCGTTCATAAGTCGTAGCTAGAGTTCAGTCCGCAAGTATTTCCGGGGAATATTCGTTTCAATGACCCCTGAGCCCTCCATTAGCTTTTCTTCTTCCTCTGCTAGTCTATCCTCTTCTTCGTGATGTTTAAAGTGCTCAATATCTTCAGGGTGAGTGAGTTCTTCCGCCGTGGTATCATCGTTGTGGTACTTTTCCCAATGATGGATCTCATACTCGTATTCATCGTCTCCGTGATGTCCTGGGCCAAAGCCCAAGTCTGGTAGTCGTACGCCTTGACTCCAACCATCCAGAAATTCCTTGTTGCTCACAGACCCATCCTTGTCTGTGTCGAATAGCTTTAGTATGTGCTGAGCTGCGCTTTCCTTCTTATCTTCGGGTATATCTTTCGCGGACTTGTCTAGTAGGCCGTACATGCGGCGGATATCGGTGGTGGACCAGAATCCGGCTGACTTGAAATCGTGCATTACGAAGAGGGTTTGCGGATCAAAGCCGTTGAGATGGTGTTCCTCTAAATACAAATCAGTATATCACAGTGATTATGCAGTTTTTTCTTACCAGCCATATGTTGGGTAGCCCAGTCAGCGTCTTTGGGAGCTATGGGGACTTGATGGCCAACATGAGCTAGAACTGTGCTGACAAGTAGCAGCAC
This sequence comes from Microthyrium microscopicum, assembly GCA_010405405.1. NCBI lineage: Eukaryota > Fungi > Ascomycota > Dothideomycetes > Microthyriales > Microthyriaceae > Microthyrium > Microthyrium microscopicum. Next base: position 175,627 of record MU004241.1, on the reverse strand, counting down.
AGTGCCAGGGAGCGCGCGCATGGGATGCATATTGTATAAGAGATGATTTAAAGGATCTGAGCTGCTTGCTTCTGGAATTTTATACCCCAGAGAAGGATGTGAGTGAAGGTGTTGTGCTCAGGGGAAGCTGATGATTGTTGACTGTGACGTTGGTGGAGCCGCAGCTGAACTAGGGGATTCCCTGCCCAGAGTAAAGCTTGATTGGCCAATTTAATACCCATAAGGCTGAAATCAGATTCGCGCAAGACTATCATCGAATGGTAGCCACAATGGAAGTGAACGGGATAACAATTCCAAAGTATTGGAGATAAACATATCCAAAAGTTAGACTACTAAAGTTAGTTCACTTGCGTATGCTGCGCAAACCAACATGGTACGCTAACGTCTAGCGATTAACTTCCAACTCTGGTTAAATTGTTTGCTTTCAATATTTGTACCGTAGTTACCTGGGCGAAATGTACCATGATACTCAGCAACAGGATATAAAAAGGTCGGGAGGACAGACTGTTCTTTCTGGCGATTGAACTCCATTCAAATTAACCGCTGAGACAACCTATACCAACTATAATAGCAACATACAACACATCGCCAAAACAATGAAACCGGTATTGCTTGACGAGCCTGAACAAATCGCCAAGTTGATTGGCGAGTTGGAAGATTACCAAAAGCTTCTTCAACGCAACGTCCAAATACCTCAACTGTACATGTCCACCATGGGCGTGAAGCTCCATCCGACAGTCCCGGTGTCGTTTCTAACCGTGCTACTCGGCCGCTGCCTGCTATTTGATACTACTAGATGCTTTATCATCGACGTCAAAACGCTGGGCGCAAAAGCCTTCAACACCCCTGGTACCAGCAAGAGGACATTAAAAGACATTCTTTGCGATGAGACCAGCTCCAAAGTCTTCTTCGACGTGCGAAACGCTTCACACGTTCTATCCACTAGTTTCGGCATCTCCTTAAAGGGAGTATCAGATCTTCAGCTCATGGAGAATGCTTGGCGACGAACTAGTAAATCACGAGAGTTTTTGGGTGGACTCGTGGAGTGCGTTCAAAGCACATTGAGACACACCTATTTCATCGAATTCGCAAGCTGGATGAAAACATACAAGGAAGGGAACCTATATCTGAGGAACGAGAAAGATAATTCCTTGTGCATAATGTTCAACTATCGCCCAGTTCGCGATCAGGTGAAGGAATACTGCGTGGCCAATATCGAACACCTTCAAAAGCTTTCGAAAAACTACTCGACAAAGGTGTTGAGCGGGGAAGATTGGGTTCGCGATGCCACAAGGAAGCGTGTAGTTGAATCGCAAGATCCCGACTTTAAGCATCCTGGTTTACAACAAGAACTAGCCCCGTGGAGTGAGAAACAGCATGAGTCTTTTGATAAGACGTACAGGTCTTCGTCAGCTCTACGACGTTGGGAGATTGAGCGCCAGCCTCGCCAGCCAATTTTAGAGCGAGAGGTTGGACGTGACTTTGTGATCGACTGGCTATCTCGACTGTTCTCTGGTCACTAGACAGTTCGAGACATTTGAGCTTGAAACATGGGAATAACTGGATAGTTTATGATGGAGACTCTGGAATGAAAATCGATGTGCTGTTTTAAGTTTGAATCCAAAAATAAGAAAATAGTGACCTACGATAAAGTGCAAGGATGAAGCCTGCATAATAGGCTCGGCTACAATGCTGGCTGCTTCGGGTCAACTTCTGAAGGCGCCAAGATAGTGGACCGAGCTTTTAAGTTTTCTTCACCTCGACTCTTTAAGCGCTCTCCTTTCCTCCATCACCATTGCATTGTTGAATTTTCTTTGAGCCAGGATACACTGCTAAAACCAACAACCAAGCGATCCCATTGGAATCGCACTCCTGTATTATCTCATCTTGTGCCTGTCCAAGCTCTTGCGCCGCCTTTGACGCGGCGAAAAGAGTTGGATTATGACCGCTATAGTGGCTCCCCAAGCAGCACGCTGGGGAGGAGCAGTCAAGAGAACACATCACGATGCATTCTCTGGATATTCCAGCACATCGGAGCTTGACACTCCGCAGCGTCGTGCCCGCACCGTGAAACCCGGAGTTGGCAGACACAAAACGGTTATTCAGACTGTGGCTGTTAAGAAGAAGAGGGAGACGTACATCGATTCTTACGATGAAAATGCGCCAGTGGGCTATTCCTACTTACCCATAGGTTTTCGAAAGATCAAAGAGTTCGCCAAAGAGCTGTGCATCAAGCAGGAAAAGAAGTACTATGTCGTCCATATCTATCCACAGAAGAAGCCCCCCGCGCCGGGCCATAGCATCCCACAGAACATGTTTCGCCACGGCTGGCATTTTCCCAACGAAGTGCTTTTGGCCGCTTTCAAAGCGTTCAGCCTCAAGTCCAACGTTGAAATCGACAGCCTGAGAAACCCTCTGTGCCGTGCAGACCCACAGCCAGAACAGGAAACCGTGGAAAACTTGACCGATATGATCAAGGATTTGTTTCCCAACATCCCAGAGAACACAATTGCGCCCATAGTAGGACATGCTTTTGAGAAAGGGATTGCGCCCGGAAAAAAGAGAGGACGTGTTGGTCAAGCTGCTGACTTGTCCTATGTTCGCCGTATCCAGCTCGCGGTAATTGCCCATATTCGCCATGTTCATACCGACTATGACGAGCGCCTAAAGAACAAGCAAGCTTGGTCCGAAGCTCGACACAGCATCGCCGGCAAGTGTTTGAAGATCCTTCTCAAGTGGCGCGGGGAAGACGAAGAGTATGACCTTGAAGAGAAGGAAACGGAGGTCATTATCCTTGACGATGAGGGCGACGAACCCGATGACTTTGATGATCTTGCAACCGCTGGATATGATAATGCCTTCAGTGACATTGAAATTCTAGGATCTCGCAACCTCTATACAGGCGCCAAAACCTACTCTCGTCCTTTGCCAGCTGTCTTTTTCCGCCCTGCCTTTGGCAATTTACTTGGCTCGCCTGCTGCCATCCCCTCGCCTGTCATTTCTGAATATACCAGGTAAGTATCCATGTTTATGTCGCATACCTATCCTAATACTCCCGTGAGACGGGTGACTCTATTGACAGAAAGTACCGAAATTCCTCGCATTGTCTGGGACCATACCGGACATAGTTGGGAATTTGATCGCGTAAGTCCCCAAGTACTGTTATCCCTTATCAGCGTTCCCATTGACTTAACCCCCTACAGGCCACTGGAACGATTAGTCCTATTGAGGTGAAACAAGTCACAACTGTAGGAAAGATGTCTCCCCCAGCTCGAAGATTCCCTCAAAGTCCCCGCAAACCGTCCCCGACCTTTCAGCACCCAAACACTTCGAACGAGTTTTCCGGATTCCACGGATCATTCCAGCGTGGACCAATGCCTACGTAGATTTAGTTTTCTACAACTCGGTGCTTTAGCGAGCCATAAAGCGTGAGGCTCCTCGACTGTGTACTGTTAGCGATGCTGGCGCGGCCGCTTTTATATCTTTACCATGCATCGTCCGATCGTCGCCGATACTTGATGAACCCACATCATGTTGTGTACTGGTTCCAGCGTTGGCGCTGGTATGTTGGACGATACTCATTATACCCTAGTAGCGTTGCATACCTTAGTTTTAGCGGTGAATAATGAACAAGCAGTTATCTGCACTAATTAAATACGACCTTTCTAATCACAGTCGTACGAGACCGTTGAATCGACAATGGAAGCGCATGTACCTAACAGGCTATATCTAATTGAACTACATTACTATTACAGCATCATTACAACCACTACGGTACGATTCATTATACTATGAATCAATCATACCTCAGTCTTTCCCTTCTGCGCAATATCCTTGAATACTTGATTCGTATGCTCCCAGACCTTGTCCGCAACTCCATCGGCCCTCAACTTCACATACGACTTTGGAGTCTCTATAATCTCATTATTCCAATTACATCGATATGCACCACCACCCACGACCCCATCCGACGCCTTCGCAATCTTTAACTCTTCATACACACCACTCTTTTTCTTTGTGGCTGCGTTCGCCCCGCTGGCGGGGAACATGGTATCAGTCGCATGAAACACGACCCGCTGCCCACTCTCTCCATTCGGCACACACGCCCACCTCCTCACCAGCGGCAACACCACCTTCGCCGCCACCCTCACCCACTTTGGTATCCCTTCATTATCAAATCCAGGTCCTTCCACGAGCCCAGGAAAATAGTGGCACAAACTCAATCTACCTGCATGATCCGCGGCCAGCCGTTCGAAGAAGAATGTCGTCATATACGCGACGTGTGCGCCCATGGCTCCGAAGCCGTAGTTTTTGGGATCGCGGAGGGAAATGTCGGCAGTCTTGAAAGTTGCACCGCCCATGGTATCGCGATTTGGCGCATAGACGGAGACTACGTGCCCGGGAGCTGGGCCGGAGGTCAGGAGGGGAGCAAGGTTGGTTGTTAGCAGCATGCGGGAGTAGTAGAGGAGGGTCATTAGTTGGTCGAGACCTTCGGATGTTTCTACGCGGTGTTAGTATTTTGTGGGATGTGTTATGGGTGGGGAAGAGTGCGTACCGCGGCGTCCATCGAAATAGAGCGTGCCTTGGGTCATGACAAGCAGGTCAATGTGCGGTTTTGCGCCATTCGAGTCTTTCGTAATGGTCTCTATTATGGTGGTGCAAAGCTTAGAGACGGATGCAAGTAGCGTGAGGTCGCCGCCGGGGATGAAGGTGAATTCAGCGGCAGGGCAGACTTTCTGGCAGTCGTTGATGATCTCATTGGCCGCGACCTCGTTACGTCCTACGAGATAGAGGTTAAGTCCCTGGCCGGTGGTGCCGTGGGCAGCAGCAAAGGCGCGAACTGCGAGATGGCCTATGCCTGTCGCGCCGCCTACGAAGACGGCGGTGATGGGTCTGCTGAAAAGGGCGGCATTAGACGCGGTTACGATTTCGAGTTGGACCATTTTTTAATGTACTGAAGCAAAGCTTGAGGAAGGTCGGAGACGAGAGGTGGATTTGAGTTGCCATGGCTGTCGTTCAGCTGTTTAAGTACACCGTAGTAGTCTCATGGCTTTATCACAGCAGTCGGACTTGTGCAATACAATGGCCGACTGATCACGCCGCTCGGCGCAACTCGAAAGCGGAGATATGAAGACATGGATACGCTTTGACATCGATGTGCCCGTCATTGAAGTTGAACCAAGAACGAACAGTCGGGTCAAGCTGCGAATACCCTCCCTTGACCTGTGTTTTGGAGAAAGAAGCACAACATGCCATGCGAATAAGCTCATACGCTAGGCCGCACGTGGTTACTCTCTTATTCCTCGAATACGACATGAGGTTAGCGTCGATTATCCGGATCGTCATATGAACCTATCCATTATCTCACTTAGTTAGACTAGCAGCAAAAATATGGCGTCTACTAACGTGCAGGGGTAGATTCTAGCCAATCAGAGCTTATTCTACTCCCTCTAGCTTTTTGCTGTGTAGTCTAAGAGACTCTTATTCCTATTTATTAGCAAGCCGCTTAATATTTTTGCTTAATTTACCTATTACGACGTCTTTAGCTAAATAGGTATATAAATTACTAAATCTACTAAAAAGAAATTGTACAGAATTAACTACGCTTTTAAATAAATATATTTTTAAGTTACTACTCCTTCTAATTATTCTAGTAATATAATTCCTATATAACCTAAAAAAATACTAACTTGCTTAATATTTATCCTCCTTTATTAGCTATTTACTACATAACAATGATATAATTTAATTACTTTAAAATACTACGTAGTGCTTTATAATTAGCTACTTTATTACTTTATATATTTATTTTTGTTATTAAATAGTATAGTTATAGATTCCTATTTATCTTTTAGTTAATTTTATATTTAGTTAGACTAAGCCTTTTTTTTACTAAGACTTCTTATTACTATCTTTATTTTACTTATATAAGCATCCTTATAAGTCCCTATAAGTCCCTAAATAGCCTATATTCACCTTTTATTACTCTTTATATATTTAGTAGTATTCTTCTTTATTATTTTTATACCTTTAGCTATATACTAGGCTTATATAAGTATTCCTATAAGACCCTTCTAGTCTCTTACCTACTCTTTGTAGTAAATTAGTAGCTCTAGCGAAGGGTAGATAAGGGACTAGGAGAGTCTTATAAAAAAGAGCAAGCTCTAGTATTTAAGTAGCTCTATTATTCTAACGTCTTTAATACTTTAGTACTAAATAACTATATAAAAGTATTAGTAATATCTTTACTAGTTTCTACGTTACTTAATTTTATTAAGTAGGTTACTATAGTAGTTTTATTATAGCTAAGAAATCTTACAAGCTTAAAGGCATAGCCTTTATCCTCCTTACTTCGTCTTTTAGACTTAGCTTTAGTATTCTAATACTATTAATATTCTAATACTATTAGTATTTCAATACTATTAGTATTCTAATGCTATTAGTATTCTAATACTATTAGTATTTTAATGCCTTTAGTATTCTAATACTATTAGTATTCTAATGCTATTAGTATTCTAATGCCTTTAGTATTCTAATACTATTAGTATTCTAATACTATTAGTATTCTAATACCTTTAGTATTATTAGTATCTAGCTTACGTAAGTATCCTTACGTAACTTAATAAAACCTTTATATACCCTTAGCCGTTCTATATACTCCTTTCTTAACTAGTAAGTATTATTTATAAGTTAGTAAGTATAATAGTTAGATATAGGTTATTATATAGTATACCTTAATAATAATACTAATATTATTTTTATAGTATTATAAGTAAAAGGAAGAACTAAATAAGCTAATACCTCTAAACTTTAAAACTAAGACTAAGACTACTATAATCTTAGTACTTATAATTACCACAATAAAACTAGCTTAATTACTTACTTTTATAATTACCTAAACCTTATCTCCTTTAGAAATCTAAGAGGTTACTTAAAGTTATATATACTACTTTATAACTAGGATTAATTAATACTATTTACGCCCTTATATAATTTATTTAAATCTAGCTATTAGCTAAAATATAAGAGTATATATTATAGTTATACTTATAGAAGTTAACTAGCTATAATCCTTATTTTAGACAGGTTAGGGCCTTAAGGTTTCTAATATATAGAGGCTATAATATTTTACTTATTACTTATACTAAATAGAGTAAGAGTTTAATACTATATAACTTTTCTATATTAATAGGAAAGATTACTTTATAGTTAATTCCTATAAACTAATTAGAAGATAAATAATTTAATAGTATCTTAGCTATCTCTAAGTCTAAGCCTATTATTATTTATAGTAAGATAATAACCTAGTTAAAGAATATTACTACTAATATTATATCTAGTTAGTATATCTATATATTAATTTTACTAAAGACTATGTCTAGTAGGCTCTTTTATAGTATATTAGGTAATTCTATTTTCTAGAATAGAATTAGAATAGTTGCTATTAATAAATACTACCTAGTTAAATAATAGTAGGATTTTAGGTCTTAGTTTACTATAATTTATAAGTTTTATATAATACTATACTAAGACGTTATATAGTTTAGTTATACTAGCACCTTAAGTTTACTTATATAATAGTTTATTCTTTATTATAGTAGATTCTAAGAAGAGGGACTATATAAATAATAAACTATTATTATGCGCTCCTCTATTAACTATTAGGATATTATAATCTAGTTTAAGCTTATACTTAAGTAAAGGTTAGTATTTTTTAATAAACTCTATTAGATCTTAGATACTATAGTTAACTCTAAGGCTAGGAAGGCTACCTCTAAGTTAATTAAAAAGACTATTATATATATTAATAGCAAGTTAAAGATCTATATAGTATTAAAATACTTTTAGGCTACTTTAGTTAGTTTAACTAAGGACTTTTTAGAGAACTAGTAGTATACTTACTTTAATAAGGATAGCGTATATTATATTTATAACCTTATTTAAGAAATTACTTCTACTATCTTTAGCTATAATAAGATAGTTTAGTACTAAGAATTTAAGCTTCTAGGTTTACTTTATTAAATTATAATTATAACTATAAGCCTAAGACTTAGTATTAATATATTAGATATTATATTAATTATTATTTAGGAGTTCTTAATACTATATAGTCTTATAGATCTATAGTAGCGTATAGATTATAGTAGATATAGTTATAAGTTATTTAGTACTACTATAGTATTTCTTCTATATTAGATATTTAATATGTTTAGATAAGAATAACTTAATTTATAGAAAGGTATTTAGGTAAGTTTACTAATTATTTAATCTATCTAGATTATATTCTCTTTATATAGGATTTAAAATTATACGCTACTTTAATATTAATAACTCTATATTTAGGATAGGGCTAGTCTAAGTATATTATAGCTTAAATTACTATTTAATAATAGCGATATTAAAAGCAAAGCTAGCACTACCTTATAAGTATCTACTATTACGTCTATTACTTCTTAAGTATTAGTTATAAATATATAAGAAGCTAATATACTACTAAATAGTATACCTAGTTTAATTCCTCTATTCTAGTCTAAAGCTAAGGTTAAAACCTATAGTAGAGTCCTATATAAATAGTTTGTTATTATAAATTATTTAGACTATTTCTAGGAAGCTATTCTCTATAAGCTAGGTAAATTCTTACTCTAGATAATAGATTATAATCCTATACTAATTTTAAGATATTATAATAAATACTATCTAGATAAGTTTTATAAATTAGTTTAGTTAGCGTTTCTACTACGTAAGTAGGCTTTAAATAAGAATAGTTATAAAGCTATTATAAGAACGTAGTTATAAGTTTAGTCTTTAGTAATAGAAGAGGCTATATATATAGAGGATAATTATAAGAGTAAATATCCTTAAGGTAAGGACTAGTTACTAGATAATAATTTAATTAGGTAGCTAGCCTATTTCTATACTACTAAATTCCTTTTTAATACTTAGTATTCTACTTAGGATAAATTATATATATATATTCTTAATTTAGTTAATTAGACTAATACTATTATATTAGAGAGAAAACTATTATTTATCCTTTAAAAACTAGAAACTATTATTAAGTAATTATATAAGGATACTTATAAGGCTAACTATTTAGCACGCCTTATAGCTAAGAAAGTAAAGCTCTTAAAGAAAATATAGGTTATAGTGTTATAGTTAAAGTCTTAGTCGTAGCTACTTATATTATCTTAAACTAGTAATCTTTAGCGCTAGGTTCTTAAGAAACTAATAGATAATAAGTTAATATAAAAAAGGGCTTATAAAGTATAAGAGGAAGATAAAAGGGTTCATTTATTTATAAGTTAGCTAATTAAATATATATTTACTCTTATTAGTTTATTTAGAGGTTCTACGTTAATAAATATTCTAACCTTACTATTTACTAAGTATTAGTAGAATGTTATAGATTTAGATAATAGTAATATCCTAGATAAATATAGGAGATTTATAGATACTAATTCTAAAGATAATAAAGGAGATATAGACAATAATCTATTTAATTAGCTAATACCTATATTAAATAAAGATAGTATTATTCTAGTTGCTACTCTTTATACTTATTACTTAACTTATGCTTAATAAAAGAGTTATTTATTAAGTTAAGACTTATTAAGCTAGTTAATACTACGTTATTACTAAATTAAGGCTAGTATAAGATAGTCCTTACCTATAACTTTAGAGAAAAATAGTTTAACTATTACTATTAAGAAGACTATAAGAAAGAGTATAAAGGAGTATTTTCCTTAACTAATAAGAAGAGAATTAAAGATAAGTAAAAAGATATTACGTCTAATATTAGAGTAGGCTAAACCTAATATATAATTCTAAATATTTAGTTTTCTAACTATTTTATTTGCTTAGGTATTATAAGGAACTATATAGAATTATATAGGATTCTAAGAAGTAGGTAAGTATAGTTATATAAGTACTATATTTTATATTTTTAGTTTAGAAGTTTATAAATATTAGTATTTAGGGTTCTTATCTATTATAGGCGTTATATTCTTCTATATATATTTATAGTATATTATATTTATTAGTCTATTATAACTACTTTACCTATTCGTTATTATTATAATATCTTTAGTAAATAGATATCTAAGTATTAAGCCCTATTGCGAAGCCTATATATTATAATATATATTATAAAGAAGGCTCTTTATAAGTATAATAATAAAGACAAATTTACTAGTTTATATAAGATTAGTAAGTATATTAAAGTATTCCTAAGACGTAATAGAATATTACTATAAGTATTAGTAAAACCTAGATAGTATCCTAACTTAGATCTATTTAAATATAATATATATATTTTTAGGTAAGAAAGCTATTTTAGTACTTAACTTCTCTATATTACTTAGTATTATAATAACGCTTAGCTTCTCTACGTTGCTTAGTATCGCTATGACGCTTAGCTTCTCTACGTTACTTAATATTACTACGATGCTCCGCTTCTCTACGTCGCTTAGTATTACTATAACGCTCTACCTCTCTACGTTGCTTAGTATTACCTACTTACTAGTTTTGTTAAGTAATAGAAACTAGACACTATAATAAGAACTAAATATTAGAAAATCTAATAGTAAGTAAACCTTACTTAGCTAAGGCTTATACTTTAATCCCTCGTGTATAAAGCTAATATAGCTAATTATTAGTAGCTTAAGTACTTTACTTTTTAATATTATAGGTAGAAACGTAGAATTAAGCAGGTTTGCTAAAAATTAGCATTAAGGAATATTTAGTGTCTTACTATTTAATTACTTAAAAGGTATAGTTTATATGCTAGCCTTTAAGAGACTATTAATTATTCTTAGTTATAAAAATAGTAATTAAGCTATATTAGGAGATATAGCTATAGTTAAGATACTACTTAAAGAATAATATAGTTTAGAATATAGAGTTAGTATTACTAGTAGTATTAAATCTATGCTAAACTTTAATAGATTAACTATTAGGCATATTAATACTATTAAGCGCGCTAATAGTACTATATATTAAAAAGTACTAGTAGTAAGTATCTTTATTATCTATTTTATTCTTTAGTAGTATATCTTACTCTTTAATAAAGACTTTCTTATAAATTATTATAATATTAATAAACTTTTATAAGACTCTATGCTATTAATTTAGTAGGATAGAATAATTATAGTTCTATAAAGCTAGTTTATACTCTAGCATTAGCTTAAAGTAGGTAGTAAACTTAGTTACTCTAATGCTTATTAGGGAATATTAGAAGAAATATAATATAGATAGCTAAGTAGCCTATTATCTTCTATTATTAGTAACTTATTATATTATAGTAGTTCTTTATTAAGAACCTTTCCTATATATATTTTCTTAATATCGTTATTACTTTACTAAATCTTTATTATAAGGATAGAGAGGAGTTTTACTAGACTCTCTTTAAAAGTAATATATCTATTTAGATTAAAACTATTAAGTTATATAAGAATAGTATATATTATTAACGTAGAGAGTTAGTCTTTAAGCTAATAGTTATTTAAAGTTATAGGGATTATAATTTTAGTATAGTATTTAGTCTAAGAAATAATACTATATAAATCTATATTAGCGTTTTATAACGTATTAATAAATAAAATACTATATAATATATCTATTTTATTAGTCTAGGTAGAGGTTAGGTTAGGTAGAAATAATATAGTAAGCCTAGATATTCTTCTTTAGGTAATTAATATACTAGTAGAATATGCCTAATAAATCTTTTTATTAGATATAATATACTTTCTACTTGTTACTATTCTAGTTATACTTTATAACTAAACAATATATATATAATAAGTATAAACTATATAGTAACTCTTATTATATATTTAACTATTTATAACTCTTTATAATTAATTAAGGCTACTAATATTATAATTTTATTATCTTAATTAAGTAGTAGTAAGAACTTTATAAAGTGCTACCTATTATATCTACTACCTAAATAGTATATTTCTTACTATACTAAATATATCCTCTTTTCTTCTTTATTTTTATATACCTTTAGGTCTTCTTTTAAGTAGTTCTCTTTATACTTAACTAGACTACTTTTAAGGAAGTATAGCCTTAGGTCTTTATTATACCCTTTTAATATAATTTTTAGGCTATTAATACTCTTTATATACTAACTAATTCTATCCTATCTCTTTTATTAAATAAGAGCCTTATAAGGATATAATAGGCTAACTAGGTATTGCTAAATTAAGTAATTATAACTATTTAATAGCTAATACTCTTAATTAGACTAAGTATTTAAAATAGCAAAACTACTATATTATAGTCTTTTTAAAGCCTTTATGCCTCTTAGTTTTTAAACTTTAACTTCTTAACTTTATAACTTTATATATTTACGTCTTTTACTACCCTTAAAAGAAAGATATACTCTTAATACTATCCTATGCCTAATATATATATTATCTTTACTTATTAGCTATTTAATAGTCTTTTATTGTCTTAGCTTATTAAGGAAGTAAAGTTAATTTCTTATAGTATACTACGCTAAAAAGATAAATATACTTATTTAGAGGATAGAATTTTTAGTTATATTATAAAGCGTTATAACTTTAATAATTTATAAGTTTTAATATATTACTTATAGATATTAGTAATAATAATTATAGTTAGTAAGTTAAGTTTAATACTTACTAGGCTATTTATTAAGCTTATTTAGCTACGCTTATTAAGTAAGAAGAGAATCCTCTTTTTATTCTAGATTCTCTTATATCTAGCTTGCCTAAGCTATCTTTTTTTTTAGGTTTGCCCTTTAATTTTAGTAATAATGAGTTAATAGACGATAATAATAACGATAATAATAATAATAATGATAATAAAGACAAAGAAGACGATAAGACTCTTATTAATTTTAACCCTCTCTTTCTTTCTGCCCCTATTCTTACTAAGGCTAAGCATAACGTGCTTATATAAAAATTTAACTCTAGCTTAATAGCTAGAATTAACCTTAGCTAGCCGTATTTTATAGTAACGAAGCTAAGTCTAGACGTAAGGCATCTTACTATACTTAATAAATAGTAGTCTTAGACTACTAAGAAGTAAAATATCTTAATATTCTAAAAAAAAAACTATATAGTAATATTAGCTATATAATAAAGATAACTTTTAATAAATGTGTACTAGATACTACTATATATTTAGTATATATTAAGCATAGATAAAAATATTAGTAATTTACGTAGAAAGTAAAAGATACGTAGAAGAATCCTAGAAGTTATTATGCCTATTATATTATATTTTTTAAGAACTATACCTTTAGAGATAATTATTATAAATCTAAGGGTAAAGTTATAGAGTATAAGACTCTAAGTAAATTATTTAGTTTATAGACTAGTTAGAAGACAAAGGTTTAGAGAGTAGTAGTTTAGAGTAGGTAGTTAGTATAGAATAATATATTAATATATACTTCTTATAATAACGATAACTACTTAAGCGTTTAATATCTTATGCTTTCTTTATAATTATATTATTTAATTAAGTCTTATAAGAAGTAAGTAGGAATTACTCTAAAAGTTATAGGTATCTTATAAGGCGTATATTATAAGGTTATAGGTATATTTAGTATTCTTTAATATCTTTATAATTATATTATTTAATTAGGTTCTATAAGAAGTAAGTAGGAGTTACTCTAAAAGCTATAAGTATCCTATAAGGCGTACGTTATAAGCATTATAAGTATATAGTAATATATTATAGTTATTTAAATTAATTATATTAGGTATATTAATAATATCGTTCTTATCGTCTTATTATCTATTATATACGTTATAATATAAATATTAATATTAGTAAATAGTTAGTTATAAATAAGTAAAGTTAGAAAATATATAATATCTATATAGCTAATATATACCTTATAGAACTATAGAATATACTAGCCTAAAATAAGTAGTCTAGTATTTTATTAAACTTTATAACTAGTTAGGTATTAGAAGGGTATATTTAGTAAGATATAAGATATCTAGGGATAATTAGGTAATATTAAGAATCTTAAAGGATATTAATTTTAGAACTAGTTATTATTACTATACTCTTACGATTAAAATAATATAAACCTATAAGCTAATAATCTAATCTATTAACTTAATCCGCTATACTATCTTCTACCTTATTCTCTTAATCTAATAATTATCTTAGTATATTAAGCTACTATATTATGTTATCTTTAGTTTATTTATTTATCTTGCTACTAAAACCTACGTTCTTATTAACTATAGCTCTACTAATATTAGAACGCTATCTACTTTATTCTCTAAAGGTATTTAGAGAATAGCAATAGATAGCTTGTATCCTTTTTTAGCTTTAATATTAGCTTTTAATAGGCTATGTTAAATAGAAACTACCTTTACTATTATACTTACTAATATACGCATATATTAGCTTTTGCTATATATATTTAGGCTATATTATTAAATGAAAGGATAAGAACGCTAAATTATTAGGGAATAGTTATTAGTTTAATTAATAGAGAAACTAAGAAGGTAACTTAATAGTAAAAGCGTAAAGTTATAGTAAGTATTATTACCCTTAACGTAGTAGTAAGTAATAACTAAATTAGCGTAAATATATATAGTATATAGTTTAACGCTAGAGAGTAATCTACTATATTATATCTATATAGTAATATTTTAGCTATGCCTAGCTAGTAATAATTAGTTCTACTATTTAGTAATAATAGTAGGTATAAATGTCTAGGCTAAAAGAATATATATTATTACTAATAAATAAGATAGCCTAGAATAATATAAGGCTAAGAAATAGGCAAAATAGTTTAGTAATAATAGTAGATATAAATATCTAGGCTAAAAGAATATATGTTATTACTAATAAATAAAATAGCCTAGAATAATATAAGGCTAAGAGATAGGCAGAATAAGATAAGTTTATATTCTATAAGTACTTATAATAAGTATTAAAATATAAATATTATAATCCTTTAAGTACTTTATAAAGGCTTAATTAAGGTATATACTTTTACTACTAGACTATAGTATATAAACTCTATAATTAAACTAGACTATTATAGTTCTTAAAAAGTAGAAAGATTAGACTATATAGTTCTTAAGGAGCAAAAGAGCTAAACTATATAGTTCTTAAAAAGCAAAAGAGTTTTTAGTAAAAGATACTAATATTAACTTAGGTTATTAAGTTATTATTAGTAACGTTAACTTTAAAGTCTATAACTAAATAATCTTTAAGATAATAGTAAATATTTACTATACGTAGCTAGTAAATATTTATTAGACTATAAATACTTTATAGTATAATTGTTAGGTTCTAAACGTAGTAAAGTCTATAAATATATAGTACTATAGAGTTCTTATAGATATTAATATATATTAATTAAATATTATTACTACGTTTAGTATTTAAACGTTATAGTATTTTTAGATAGCTTTATTAGATAACTTTTAAGCTATATAGGACCTAAGTAGCTACTTATATTAGAGACTTATAAGTTTAAGGCCTTCTACTTAACTAGGATTATAAAAGTAAAGTTCTTATATTTATTAATTAGAATTACGCCTTTTTTAATAAGGTTTTAGGATTAAGACAAAGTAATTATATAATTAGCAAAATATATTAATTAATACTAAGTTAGTAAGTAAATATTTACTTAGGATAAGGCTAAAATTATTTTAGCTTATACCTATTATTCTTAAGTCTTATCTACTAGTATTATATTTATCTATATAGGCTATTTCTAATAAGCTATAGGAATAACGTATCTTTTTATAAAATATCCTAGTAATAAATAGTCTTATCTTTAGAGTATAAGAGGAGATATTTATTACTAAAATAAAATATTAGTACGCAAATCTAGTTATTATAGCTAATAAGTATTTTAATTAATATTTCTCTACTATCCTAAAGCTTAATAAGCTTATTATAATTAATAGTAGGATTTTAGGTAAGCTAACTATATAAAGTTATAGGAATTAGGCTTAAAGTAGTAGATAGTAGTAAATATTAGTAGTTAGTAAAGTTTAGAATATAGAGAGTTAAGTAATTTAGAGATTTTATTATAGAATATTAGAGATTATAGTTAGATTATAATAATATAAGTATACTTACTTTGCTCTACCTTACCTATATATGCCTTACCTTGCCTAAATATAGCTAAATACTTTATAATTAATCTTTTTAGGGTTAGCCTATATTAAACGTTATTTACTAAGATTATAGATACTTAAAGTTTAATTATTAGCTCTTTATAAATTCTACTTAAGGAATTATTAGTTTATAATAAGTAGGTATAGAATATAGCCTAAATACGCTATATATTCTAAATAAGGCCTTTCTACTTATATTAGGATAGCTATATATTATCTACTAATAAAATAAAGAGTTATAAGCAACTTAGTAAGCTATTACTAGTTTATATACTTAATTATATACTAAGTAGCTATCTACTAAATAAGGTTACTCTATAAGTAGTACTTAGTTTATATTAATAATTATATAAGTTTATAATATTAAAGAAAAGGTTAAGTTTAAATAGTTTCTTAAATATAGTATTAAGATACTTAGGCTACCTATCTATAATTAATAGGCTACGTATATATTATTTAATAAAAATTAGAAGATATTATATAGATTACTATAATATAGTTCTTAAGCTCTCTATTAGTTAAAATATAAAGGTTAGTTACTAAATATTAACGTAAAATAATAGAGTAGCGCTATCTTAAGTCGCTATAAAGGAATAAAGATATTAATTAGATTAAGTAAATAAATCTTAATATAATAAGTAAAGAATACGTCTATAAAATAAGCCTAACAATTTAACAATAGGAAGTAAAGAAAACGTAAGTTAAATTAAGTTAATATAATTTATACTTTAACTACTATATATTTAGTAAATATTTAAAATAGAGCATTTTTTAGAGCTACAAACTAATAGAATAACTAACTATATATAAATATAATATAAGTATACCTACTTATTCTATTATATTCTTACTTATACTATAGCTAATTATTATTTAAAGTTTACTTATACTAGTTTATATACTACTACTATTTAGAATTATATTCTATTTATATATTTCTTAAATAATATAATCTTATATAATATATATATACTTTAGTATAGAGATTTAGTTTAACTTATATATCTTAATTACTAACCTATACTATAATATACTACTATTATTTACCTTATTACTACTCTACTTATTTATCTAATAGCTTATCTTAAACGTAATACTATCTAACTATTATCTTAAGTAGTTAAATATATATTATAAAACTATACTAGAATATACTAATTAAAGCCTAACCTTCTACTACTTTATTTATCTATTACGTTAATCTAAAGCAATATCTATAATACTACCCTAAGTAAAGAAGATTAATACTATATATATTAAGCTATACTAATAATATAAAAGAATAATATAAGGAAGTTAAGTTAATATTAATATTAATATAGACTTTTATATTTAAGACGCTAGTTTTATTAACTAAGTCTATAAGATCTTATTTACTACTATAAGTTTAGAAGAAAGTATCTATTTATTACGTCTACTTTTAATACTATAATAAAAGATTAAAGACTTACTTCTAATTTTAATTATCTTATAATGACCCTTTTATAATAAATAGCTAATAATTATGCTTATATATCTTTCTATTTAAAGCTAAATAAGGTATATAGTAGTAGGTACTTAATATTAACTACTTCGTTTTGTGCTTCCTTATAGGTTAAATATAAGAATAAGTCTACTAAATTAATAAAAAGGAGAGAAAGAGAAGAAGGTTATATTCTAAGTATTATAAAAGACTAGATTAATATCTAGTTCTATAATATAAGCTTTAAGAATAATTATAGCTACTAAATATAATAGATACGTTAAGCTAATCTAGTAGTTGCCTAATACTAATATAATTAACTAATTAATACTTCTAGTAGCTCTTTTCTTATTTATAATAGCTATACCTAGATAGGCTATAATTAAAGCTATTATAGTCGCTAGTATAAGTACCTTTTCTATAATAGCTATACCTAGATAGGCTATAACTAAAGCTATTATAGTTACTAGTATAAGTACCTTCTTTATAATAGCTATACCTAGATAGGCTATAACTAAAGCTATTATAGTTACTAGTATAAGCACCTTCTTTATAATAGCTATACCTAAATAGGCTATAACTAAAGCTGTAGTAAAGGTATTATTAAAAGTAGCAAAGTAAGCTAGCTTACCTTAAGGGTATTAATCTTAAGTATTAGGAGCTATAGAGAAGCGCGCATAATATTATAGTAGGTGCTTCTAAACTTATATAGGTTTTTATATTATTAATTTAGTAGGATAGAGTAATTATAGTTCTATTAAGCTAGTTTATGCTCTAGCGTTAGCCTAAAGTAAGTAGTAAACTTTATACTATTAGTTTAGCAAGATAGAGTAATTATAGTTTTATAGAGCTAGTTTATACTCTAGCGTTAGCCTAAAGTAGGTAGTAGACTTTATACTATTAGTTTAGTAGGATAGAGTAATTATAGTTCTATAGAGCTTATTTATACTCTAGTATTAGCCTAAAGTAGGTAGTAGACTTTATATTATTATTTTAGTAAAATAGAGTAATTATAGTTTTATAGAGCTTATTTATACTTTAGTAAAGGTACTATAAGTAAATAATATAGAGGAAAAAGAAGAAGAGGAAGATAAATAAGGGAAGAAAGATATTTATACTCTATAGACCCTTAAGAATTCTTCTTTAAGTAAGTTTAAATCTAATATTACGAGGATAGTATTAGTCTCTTTAGAAAGTAGCTAGAATATGCTTATAATAGACTTTTAAGAGATATTACTACTATTAATATACTAAGCTTAGGCTAAAATACTAAGGCTATTAGTATGCTTTAGTACTACTAATATTAGAGCTATTAGTATATTAGAGTAGTTAAGTCCTTAAATTTAAGGAAGCAATAGTAGTAAAAGAACTATTAAAGACTAGAAGACTAGATAGTAACTAAAAGTAGTAAAAAGTATTACTAGTATGCTTTACTACTAATACTAAGGCTATTAGCGTACTAGGGTAGTTAAGTTCTTAAATTTAAGGAAGTAATAGTAGTAAAAGAACTATTAAAGACTAAAAAACTAGATAGTAACTAAAAGTAGTAAGAAGTATTGCTAGGCGTGCTTTACTATTAATATTAAGGCTATTAGCGTACTAAAAAAGAAAGAAAGAAGAAAAGGAAAAAGAGGAAGAGTTAAAGAATTATTATATCCTTATTATTAATCTTCTAACTAATTTAGTATATTCTTTCTAAGAATTACTATATCCTTATTACTAATCTTTTATCCTAATTTAGTAGAGCTAAAGCTTAAGATAGTAAAGTACCTAGACTTACTAAGAAAACTTATTCTTTATATTCTTTCTAAGGATTACTATACTCTTATTACTAATTTTCTAATTAATATAGCATTCTTTATATGCTTTATAGCTAGAGTACTTATATTATAGTATTAAATCTACTATCTTATAAAATATAAGCTTTTATTTTAACTAGGTAGTTATAGTTCTTAAATCTACTATCTTAATAGAATGTAAGCTTCTATTTTAATTAGGTATTCTTAAATCTATAGTTTTATAGAACGTAAGCTTCTATTTTAACTAGGGAGTTATTCTTATTACTAATAATACTACTTACGTAGGTATATCTACTAGAACCTATTAATACCTACTAAAATCTATTAATACCTATATATCTATATATATCCTAATATATAGGTTATAAATAGAAGGAGCTGCTACTAAGGTATTTAATTAAAACGATAGTAAATATTACTTACGTTACTTATAATAGAGGTTATTATTTATTTTAAAAAGCTAAGAGTAGCTACTAGTAATAAAAAGACTTATAAAATAGTATAGTAAGCTCGTTCTTCTAAGTAAGATAGCTAATTTAGTGCCTAGATATTCTTAGCGTCTAAAAGGCTTATAGAACCCCTAATAGTTATTAATAACTATTACAACGTATAGTATTAAGAAGGTATCCTTTATAAATCTACTCTTTTAAGTAAGATAGTTAACTTATATACTTATTAATTTCTATACGCTAGTATAACTTATAATACTACTCGTTTTTAATTAAAGCCTTACTACGATTAGAAGGTATCTCTAGTAAATTAACCCTTCTAAGTAAGATAGCTAACTTAGTATCTAGATAATCCTATTACCTAGAAGGCTTATAGAAATTTACGCGTTTATTAATACTAGTATATTAGCGTAACTTATAATACTACTTATTCTTAGGTAAACTTTACTATGCTTAATTCTATACTTATTATTAAGTTGCTTTAAGATATATATAAAGAGCGTTCTAATCTTATAAGGTTGCTTCCTTTTACTTCGTCTATAATTAGCCTATACATGCTATAGTAGGGTAAACTAATAAATTAGCGTATTATAGAATAGATTAGATATTAAAATCTTACCTCTTAGATAAGGCTTAAGTACTTAAACTCTAACTATCTTCCTCTAGTGCGGTATAGAGTAAGGACTTTAGCTAACTAATTATTATTACTATTAATAGTCAAAATTATATCTATAATAATATAAAGAGTATTAAGTACTATAAAAGCGTCTTATTTAGGCTTTAGTAGGTTATTAGTATTATTATTACTATTTAGTACTTAAACCCTCCCTTTCTAGATTAGATAAAAGTACTTAAACTCTAACTACTTTTATTTAGTATAATATAAAGTTAGTAAGTATATAAGCTATTAGTATTATTATTACTATTTAGTACTTAAACTCTCCCCTTCTAGATTAGATAAGAGCTTCTAATATAAGAGTAGCATTTAATAAACTATTTATAGAAGTAAGTCTTTCTATATATTTTCTTATATATTCTAACTAATAGAAATAGCTAATATAAATAATTATAAATAACTTAGGTAATAAAAATATATAAGCTTTTAATACTACTTACGTAAGTTAACTTCTAGTTAGTTATCTATAGAATCTTATTATTATTAAGATAAGAGTAGCTATTATAGAGAGTTTAATGCTTATTATTAGTAATATATATACAAAAGAAATTTAATATATAAGTATATTATTTAAGGTTTATAGAACTATTAGTATTAAAAACTAGTACTTAGGTAACTAATATATAAATAAAATTTTAGAACTCTAAGAATCTATAGCTAGAGTAACTAATAAACTAGTTAAAGCTAAGAAGATATAGCGCTAAGTAAAAGATTATAGTATAGTAGTCTTACTTAATATTATATATAGTAAAAGAATTAGTAGTAAGGTAGCTAGATATCTAATAAGTACTTAAACTTTAACTACTTTCCTTTAGTATAATATAGAGTAAGGACTTTAGCGTATCCTAGTTATAAGATATAATATTAATAATAAGTAAGTTTAGAGTAATAAGATAGTTATAGTTTATAACTTAGTTAGCATTGTAATACTTATTATTAATAATACTAAATATAAGTAAGTTTAGAATAATTAGATAGATACTAGTATTATAACGTAGTTAGTATTATAATACTTATAGCTAATTATACTAAAGGTAAGTAGATTAGGAGGAAAGTAATAGATCTTATCTACTATATTATTAATATTATAATACTTCTTATAAAGGATAATACCTAATATAATAGAAATATATAAGGAGTTACTTAAATTAGCCTAAAGGTTAGTAAGAGAGACTTAGATATTATATTTAGGCTTAGCAAGGAGTTACTTAGATTAGCCTAAAGGTTAGTAAAAGAGACTTAAATATTATATTTAGGCTTAGTAAGACTAGGCTTAGATTAGCCTATAGGTTAATAAGAGAAACAAAATTAGTATCTACTATAGTACTATATCTATATTACTTATAAATAAATAAACCTTTAAAACTAATTAGATTAGGATAGGTTTATAAATAGGAAGAGTAAAAGTAGTTATAAGTAAAGTAGTATAAATTATAAGAGCTCTTTAGAAGTTAAGATAATTCCTAAGTTATAAACTAAAAATACTAAATTACTAACTATATCTACTAATACCTAGTTAGCCTAATAGGCTCCTAAATAACTCTTTACTAATAAGTAAGTAAATTTAATAAGTTAAGCCTTTTTATTATAATATATATAATTAAACTAACTTAAAAACTTAGGTTAAAATCTATTAATATTTCTAAAGTTACTAAACTTATCTTCTTTTTTAGTATCTTAAGCTTAAGTATAATCTATTACTATACTAGTATTAAATTTTAGCTTAACGTCTCTACTATTCTTAAGTATTATACGCGCTTAACTTAGAATTACTATATACTTTTTATTAAACGCCTTTACCTTATTAGTAAGCATTAAGGCTTTAAGTATCTATATATTTTAAGAGTTATAATTATTTCTTCTAATCTAGATAGCCTTTAGAGACTAATGCTTTATAAAATTACCTTAAATTAAAGTATTATATATTATATTAATGTTATGCTTTATAATAGTAATACTCCTTATACTAAATATATATTTACTAAATAAACCCTTTAGCGTAGCTTTTAACTCTTTACTAAAACTATTTATAAGGTATATGTAATTAAAAGTAGTATAAATATTATAGGTTAAATTCTTTTAAGCCTTTATATCTAGTTTTATACTACTATTTATATATTCTAAGCCTAAATTTATAGCCTTATAAGTATATAGTTTACTAAGCTAGTTAACTAGGCTAGAAGCTAGTATAGCGCGTTATAACTCTAATTTATTAATAGTATTTAGTATATTCTACTTAAGCTATATTATTTTATTACTATAATTATTAGAACTAGACCTATAGAACTAATATATTATAAGATTAATTAGCTAGTAAAGTAAACTAATATCTATATATTTAATAATATGCTTTAGTATTAATAATAAGTAGATCTCTTATATATATTAATATAACGTTTAGAACTAAATATTAACGTCCTCTAGTACTATTATACTACCTTCTTTATTCTTATATAAACTAGTTTAACCTTCTACCTAATATATAAGAGTTTAAATATTCTAAATAATTTTAACTACCTAATTTACTATTAATATCTTAATAATATCTTCTATAATTATATTATTTACTAGTATATTAGAAGTTATATTTAAAGAGTAGTATCTATAATAGCGTAAAGTAAGCTTAAATAAGGCTAGGTTTTAAGTATTAAATACTTATTATAAAATAGGTTCTAGCTTATATAACTAGATAGACTAGTATATTTTATTCTTTAAGCGACCCTAAGTAGTAATATTATGCTTAATAGAATATAAAGCATACTTATAGTAGTTAATAGGTTCCTAATAGCTCTTAATAATGCTCTCTTTAAGATACTTTTAAGTATAAAACTACTTAATAATTAGATAAAGCTACTCCTTTTAATTAAAGGCCTAAGATAAATAAGATTACTTAGATTTTATAGTACGATTATTCTTTATACTAAGTTAATTTTTATATATAAGAAATAATTAATAGGTAAAGATATAAGGTTTGCCTATTAATAAGTTAGTTAGCTATAAATATTAATAAGAAGTTTATACTTAATATACTTACTTTATCTAAACTATATTTTAGAAACTTAAGTACGTCTATAAAGATTTTGTAATATATATTATATATACTATTTATAATACCTTTATTTTTAAATATACTAGTAAGCTATTAATATTTAGTTTTAATTAAGGGAAGTTAATTAAGCTATAGTTATACTAGTTCCTTCTTTTTATCTTTATTATTAGTAAACCTATTCTTAAGTTTAGTCTTAAAGGTTTCTTTAAAACTTATATATATTAAGACTTTCTTAATAGTATTAGCTATAGGTTTACTAATTAAGTACCCTTTATAAAGAGGGGAATTTATAATTAAGCATAGAGATAATTTATATATTAGATTATATATATCTTAAGTTAACCTACTAGGTAGATAATAAGGATATTTAACTATAGTAGCTATAGTTAGATTTCTTATAATATAACTATAGCTAACTCTCTTATTCTAAATTTAATCCTTATAGTTAAAGTTATTATAAATAAAGCCTATATAAGGATTAGAGGCAAATATAGTAAGCTTTTACTATAAATATATTAACGTAAAGTTATAAATTAACTCTAGAATATTTAAGGCTAGTAAAGATAATTATAAGAGATATAGAGATACTTACGTAAGCCTTTTAATATTTATAGTCTATAGAATATAGATATTAAAAGGCCTTATAACGAATAAGGGCTAGTAAGGAGTAGTAAGGATAAATATAGAATATATAGAGATACTTACGTAAGTATTCTAACGTCTATATCTTGCTATAAGAGAAACACTAGAAGGTTATTATAATAATATATAATAAATAATAAGTAAGAATAAGGAATAAAATACTACTAAAAAGGGCAATCTTACTCTTAAATAGCTAGTAATTTAATTTATAGTCTATATAATATAGTAATACTTATAATAAATACTAAACGTACCTAATGTCTATATAACTCTCTTTTTAATACTAGTATGATAAAGATATATACCTAAATATAAATATAAAAGATTAAACTTCTAATAATTTTAATAGCTATATATTATAGTAGTAATAAGAAAAATATATAGATTATCTATACCTAAAAATCTAGCTTTATATAAACTATACTTACTCTAATTATACTATATTATATTATAATAAAAAGCTACCTATTAAGGAGCTACTAACTATAACTACTTAATATTCGTAATAAAGTTAATAGAACTTAGAGCTACTTTAAAATTAAACTAACTAAACTAAGGTATATCTAAGAGGTTTTATAATTTATTAACGAAGCTTTATAAATACTCCTTACTCTTAATAAGATTTATTAAATAGTAAAACCTAAGTAGAGAGTCTAAGGTGAGTTAACGTTATTCTACTAACTAATATAGTTAATATTATATAGTAAGCTTTTAATCGTATTCCTTTATTTTAATCTATATATTAAGAAACTTAGTAAATAACTAATTAATAGAGTTAAGATATATAAGTACTAAATCTAGCTTCTTATTATTTATTATTTTATTACTACGTATAGTAATAAAAGAAAGAATAAGGGATACTAAAGAGAAGCAAGTACTAGAGATATTACGTAGTTCTTTATATTTATTCTCTTTATTATATTCTTCCTCTTTTTTATACTCTTCCTATTCTTTATCTTCTTTATATTCTTCCTTATCTACATCTTCTTCTTCTTCATTCTCTTTTATATTACTACTATATTAACTTTATAACTACGTAGAAGAAAGAGTATAGATAAGTAATAAACTAAAAAACTAGAGTATTAGAAAATTTAGTAGTAAAGTAAAAGGTAATATAGGCCTAAGAAGGTAAAAAGACTATCTTTCTAATTAAAATTATTATTTTAGTAGGATAGGCTATTTCTATTATTATATTAGGGTTATAATTAAACCCCTACTAACTAGGTTATTCTAGGCTAAATATTTAGATTTAGCGTAATACTTTTATATTAATATAATAAATATAAATTAAAAAGGAGAATAAGGTAATTAAACTA
This sequence comes from Microthyrium microscopicum, assembly GCA_010405405.1. Classification (NCBI taxonomy): domain Eukaryota; kingdom Fungi; phylum Ascomycota; class Dothideomycetes; order Microthyriales; family Microthyriaceae; genus Microthyrium; species Microthyrium microscopicum. The sequence goes on along the minus strand of MU004241.1, from coordinate 150,107 downwards.
ATATAAAAATTAATATAATAATATAAGTAGTTATAGAGATAATATAGTTTAAAAATAATTACTTCTACTAATAAATATTAAGTAAGTATATACTAAAATAGAATAAGAGTTACTTAGATATAATAAGCTACTTTAAAATTACGTACGTCCTAAAATATTTAATTAGCTAAGGGCAAGCTAGATTCTATATAGGATAGCTAGGGATACTTAGTTAGCAAGAGCTAAAAGCTCTCTAACTAAGTAGGGAGCCAAAGGCGACCTATTTTTAAAGCAGCTTGCTACGTCTGAGAAACTAAGATAACCTATCTAATTATCGTTTAAACATTTGCCTACTTCACTTGATAATTCCTTACATTATTTCCAGTAAAGCTTTCCGACGCCAAATACGATAAGACATCCTACCTAGCTCTGCTTCGTATGCGGGCCTTCCTTTTCCTGATGGTCAACTTCAGTCCAACATTCATACTATTCCACTTTATGAAAGGCGCTCAGACATTAACCAACAGTTGAACGACTTTTATTGAACGTAATGCAAGATATTGTAATGCAGGGGGCCAATATTCGGAAACGACGTACCCACAAAAAGTCTAGAGCCGGTTGTGGTAACTGCAAACTCCGGCGAGTAAAGGCATGTCTCCCACCCAATAAGCACAAACCAAAGAAATTCCGAAAAACCTCTCTGACTGAAATAGTGTGACGAAGGCAAGCCCGAGTGTAACAAGTGCCTAGGCTTGGGGGTTTGTTGTAATTATGATTCGACTATTCCAGATCTTCAGCCGCGCTATGCTATGAGCCAAAGCTTGAATGGAAAAGTTCAAAGTTATAATACTTGGATGCATTCCGGTCAAGCACCTACTCTGGAATTTACCTTGAAAGATGTAGAGAGTTTGGAAATCTTTCAAATTCGAACTATGATTACTTTGATGCCAAGCATGGATCGGGTCGATAACAACATCCAATTTCACCAATTAATACTCAAAGTATTTCACGCCTACATGCTTACAAGCTAATGCTCTAACGATCTTCCAGCATATGTTTTTGAGACACGTCGCTCAGAGTGTGACCTTCATTCACAATCGATATCTGTATGTTTAATGTTTTCGCATCATACTGCCTTGTCCACAGTTTAAAGACACCTATTTAACCGTTCACATCAGATCCTCAAAACCAGGTCGCCGTACAGCCGAAGAAATCTACCACTGGACCAAAGGAATTTCCCTCTTTAATCAAAAACTCTCCAGCAACATCAACCCAGCCGACCGCGACGCCATCTGGGGCGCAGCCAGTGTTCTCATTGTCATAATGATGGCCTCAGTCGAAGGATCGAGTCCTGAAGAATCCTGGCCACTTCAAGGTTTCATGGCTGCCGAGCCGGAGTGGCTAACAATGAGTCACGGTAAACATGCGATTTGGTCACTAGTCCAGCCAGACAGGCCAGATAGCATATGGCGCTTCCTGTTCGAACACATGGACAAAATATTTCCCGTCACATCGTTCGCTGACACGCCACTCGAGGAAGTTTGGCCTGTGTTTATCAAATTATTTGAACTGGACTCGAGACTGCGTGAGGATAATGCATATTATATACCGGCTCTTACGATACATGGACTGATCACTGCGGAACCAAGACCTGAGCGCACGAGGTGGGTGTTTTTCCAGTTTTCGGAGAACATAAAGGGTGAGTTTGGTCGGTTAGTGAGTAAGAAGGATCCGAGAGCGCTTCTGCTCATGGCATTTTGGTATTCGAGATTGCGGAAGGGTGATTGGTGGCTAAGGAGACGCGCATTACTTGAAGGACAGGCAACGTGTTTGTATCTGGAAAGATACCATGCTTATGATAAGGTCATTCAGCAACTGCTGGAGGGGCCGAAGGAAATCTTGTTTAGATATGAAGATGGGGAACAGGATAAGGATATATTTGGGCTTGTAATATGATTTTAGATGAGCTACGCTTTATGAATAGCAGAAGTATCCGTCAAAGTGACGCTGGTGCCATGGTATCTTCGCGGCTTCGTGGACAGTCACAATTATTTCTCGTTCTCCTTCTTAGTCTCTGACTGTACTTCATCTTGCTACTCGACAGAGTCTGGAAGCATCGGGCTACCGGTCAATGGCCTCAATAACCCAATCATCGTGGAAGTGCGCTTGTAGCGATCGAAGTGATCTACAACCCTTCTTTTACTAGAAGCTCGCAGACACAGAAACTTCATCAACGAGAAGCATCCTCGAGGCAGTGTGCTTGACTCCTCGGCCTCTCTACCGCATGGGCTCATAATCTGGCCTCCAGATTTCGCGGTTGTGATCAGCATATCTGGGGTATTTGGAAATGAATGTCCTGGATTATCCTGAATCCAGCGGTACAGAGCATGAAGCTCGCCACAATTTCCCCCGTTGGTGTGATCTATAGCCGACTCATAAGCACTGGCGATCAATTGAGAGTTCTGAAGATGATTGGCTAGAAGAATACGTTCTTTCGATTCAGGGTCCAAGAGGTCTATGAAGGAAGGCGGACCGCCCTTGATGGAGGAACACAGATAGAGTTTGCTGTCGACTAGCATGGCTGTCATGGCACGAGGTTTGAGATGGTTCAGCGCACCAGGCCACGTTTCTTGCATCGCACCATAAGCGCGAAGCGCGATACATTCTAGATCCTCCAGGTCTATCTTGTACTCAACTTGCAGTCTCTTCGTATCAAAAATACCAAACATGGCGAATTTACCCTTGACAGGGGCTGTATGGTTTAGTCGAAGGCGAGGAATTGTTTCCGGCATCCTGGAATACAGTGCAAAGAAAAGGACAAATCCCAATCGTACTTCGCGAACGCTGGTTCCAATGTGCCTCGACGATTCTCAAATGTTCTCAGGATATTATCGCTATACTAATCAGCAAGCTGTTCTATTCTTAGTAGATTGATTGAACGCCATAGCCTTTTTATAAATATATATGAGATCCACACTTTGAACTAGTTTCTCGAAGAAAGCGCAACACTTCAGCTTCGGCTTCGAACCATATAGTAGCGTGTTGTAACAGTCTGGCGTGAGCGTTCTTACCATTATGTGTCACTTTTCATCCTATTATATCATCTTAAAATTGATCGATGTGAGACTTGTGCTAGCCTTACTGGTACATGATATCTCAAAAGTTCTTTCTTCGACGGAAGATAGGAATATTACTTCGAGCTTTCAGGACTTACGCCAACAGATCGCTGCATATCGTTTAGGACTTGAAGTTTTTTCCGCATCTTGTGAGGTACATATAACAGTAGATCAAGTAACATATATTTGTAGGCTGCGAGGATTTCTTTTGTTCGATATTGATAGACAATTTCGCCCTTGTCAAGATTTGTATAAGGAAGCACGCTGAGAATTGCTCCAATGGTTGAGATATCGCCAGCAGCTCTGCAGCTTTTTCTATACCATCGCCTGGTAGACGACTTGATAGGTGGTTTACTTCTCTGGCTATCCATAACTTCAAATAGGGCCGTGGGACGATGTCAGTCAACACAAGCGAAGGACAAAAGAGATGAAGTGCTCTCTATTAGCTTCATTCGCTCTTATTCGAAACAATCTATTATCAACTAGCCGTGTTTCTATTGACTACGGAAAAGAGGCCGTAGAGTATTGAATACAGTAATATGCGAAGTATCCTATCTACAAATTGCGGTAGTACATATCAAACTTGATAGGAGCGTGCCATTTATTTTGTCGAGTCATCGATCCGTTTTCTGGATCGATACTATTGATTGCCTTTACAAGCAGCATATAAGCAACAAATTCGTGCCATCTATCGCATTGGAAGAAGACTTCAGTCGCAATCAGACGCCGTATCAGACTGTATAAGCCATATTGAAGTCCGTCGCTAGAATCTTATAGATACAGCTATACTATAAAGCTCTTAATTTTAATCGCTACAAAAGTAAGAGTGGGCGAAGGCAGGTGATTGTGGTTGTTTGAAGATATGTTTTAAGTACCTGGGCCAGTGTACATTATCCATTCTCACGAAGTCCAGTACAAGAAACGGATGCTAGCTCGATTGTTTCATTTTGCATCAAGGTTTTTCAATTTTCGGGTGCTTCTGGTTCTTCAACTTGAGGCAGATCAGGGTAGCATCCAATTCCCACTCGTCAAAGGAGATAGGCTCATCAGGAACAAACGAAGCACGATGCCACAAACCAATCTCTTGCGCCCAGTGCTTCAGGTACTCATACTTTTCTTGAGGGTGCTCTGGGCCTTGAGAGGCACAATGAGTGAGGAAACCTTCCAGGTGACCGCGAACTGATCGTCGAGACCATACACGATTGATTGTCCAATCTGGAATGTTGGCTGGGCCATGTTTAGTTCTGCTCTGATTCTGGAATAGATAAGGTAAAGAACTCTGGTAGGGAAAAACTGACCGTCAATTTTCTCAACGAACTTTTCGAACTCGCGTTTGTATGACCAGTGATCCTTCATCGGGTCATCGGGGTGACATACGAGTACATTCGGCCCAGAACGAGCCCAGCCTTCCACTCTGAATGTGACTGGCACTAACGGCGCAGGAGAAGAGGCTGCAGATGGTTCAATGGGAGTGGCTGTAGTACTAGCTTCAGGTGCAAAAGAAGACAAACGACTGCTGGTGCTGCGTGCTGACGGCGCTGACGATGAATTGGGTACGCCCTTGATTCTATCTGAGCTTGAAGAAGACCAGGTGTTGGGTGGCAGCTGCATAGGGCGGGCTTTCTTGCCAGGGCGGCTTTTCTTGAAGCTGAGTATCTCGAGGCGGAGCTTCTCCTGGAGGACTTGAGCTTCGTGGTCCGGCAATTCTTGTTCTGGAGAGACCGATTTCTGGTGGACAGAGAATTCCGATTCTGAAATCTCGCAGAGATCACCGTCGCTCTCAGATTGACACTCGTATTCATCAGTGCTCTTGTTTCCGGATTCTCTGGCGACTTTTCTCTTGGAGCCACGACCATTACCGCGCCACTCCACAAGGTCTTCCGGGTCGTAGTGCTTTCCGTTGTCTTGCTGATCGGCAAGGTCATCTACGTTGTATGTCCGCTTTGGCGCCGGTCGACGCGGTCGATCGGTCTGGGCCATGACGAGAGATGATAGCTCGGATGGCTGCAACCTAGAACATGTAATTATAAGTTTTGCTTGCAGTAGAATGAGGATAAAAATGATTTAATAGGAAGTTAAGTTATAAATTTTGGCACAGCATGGCTCTTATAAACTCAGAGATGAGAATTTGAAAGTTCAGGAAGGAAATCAATGTTTGAGAAATGTTCACAAATACCCAACACTCTTCCGTTTAAGGAAGGTTGTATGAAATGTGAAAGGCCCCATATCTACTTACAGTATATACCTGTGTACGTTGTGAGTAAACTCAGCTCCTGGGCATTTCAGATCCTGACTCTACTGAAAATGGCAGGAACGCAGATATGTGTTCAGTGTCTGAGTTTCACCATGGACTATCATCGCAAGAACTGGTGCGATGAATAGAACACCGAGGCTCGAGAAAAAGTAGAGCATTTGTGAAATTAATTGCTAACTTGCGATTGACACACACCGAATTTAAGCCACTAACATGTAGAATCTCAAACAACTGAAGTATACTGAGATATACGATTAGTATTAGATGCCAATGAACAAACCTTTTTCATCAGCGCGATTGCTGCTAGTCGCTACTAGGTTGTGATAAGATATGTAAAATGATTACCTTTAACGAGTTTTCAACGGAGTCTGTGTAAAAGATTTAGCGCTGTAAAGACTCTCTTCAAGTGTCTTAACGACAGTAGACATGACTCCTTTGACTTGAGCCAATCCGCCATAAATCGCACGAAGTCAAGAGGGGATTAAAGTGGCGTGGCAAAATCGTTTTGAAAATAATGCATACCGAAGTCCATCTAAATAATCAGCACGCCGACACGCTATGCAACTGTATAAAGCTTCACTCATGCTACCGCCTACTACACAAAGCCTTCATCGCCCATCGCGTCTGTACTCCTCGTCCTCACTGGCGACAGTGGCACACCCTCCATCTCTCCCGATCCACCTCCCTCGGTCGCCAGCAATCCCCGTCTTGGCTGCCGCATTCCGCCCAACTCCTCGCTAACAACCACCTCCTCGATGGGATCCACTGGCATCTCATCCTCAAGCACATGTTCATCAACCTGCTCATCATGCCCCAACGCATCCAGCCGGCCACTCACTATGCGTTCCTGAAGCGACTGCAGCACCGGTATCATGAACGACAACTCCGGTGGTACCTGCTGCACGACCCCATATGCCATCTTTGCATCTGCGAGAGCTTGTTCAGCTTGTACTGTTTTACCGCGCTCTGCCCATGCGTCTGCGGCCATTAGACTCCACAGCGCTCGCTTACGCCTTCTCGCGCCCGGTCTTCGATGTTGCCCATAGCAGCTAGCAATGCGCTCCATGACGAGGGCGCGACCGATTGGTCCCGTAAGAGACATGGCGAGCACGCGTGCGGGCCACTTGGCTGCGTCATCAACACTGAGGCTGCCACGGGCTTTAGCGGCCTCAAAGGCTAGGAGGAGAGTTCGTAGGGCGTAGAAAGGTGCATCACACCGGTGGACATATGAGTGTACAGCGGCTTCGAGCCACCGCTCGATGGACTCGAGGCGTTTATTGATGGGTTGTGGAGTGTTGAGCATGGTAGAGACTAGATACATTTCATTAGCACCAGCATAGTATTTCCAGGCTTTGTCGTGCTCGAAATCAGAGCGGAGAACGTCGTAGGTTTGTTGGGCGAGCTTGAAGTCGCGAAGCATGAATGCATAATCAGCAAGTTTACGCATGAGGGCTTCCGGTGTGTCGGGCCGGTAGAAGCCTTGGAGGGAGTCGTAGCTGCTTGAGCCAACAGAAGGGACGGGGGTGGATGAGTTGCGACTGAGGCCAAAACCCCAGCGTTTGCCGACTGATAGGAGGCGGCCGGACAGGCCTTTGCGGCGTGTGGCGACTTGTTCGTTCCATTGCGCGCAGAGGCGCTCCATGCCAGGGACGATGGACTGGGTGACGAGTTCGCGGACGAATGTCCTAATTGCGGCAGCATCAGATTCAAAAAGGCATGGCGTTGGGTCTTCGAGATCGTGCGATGTTTCTAATTTATGTCAGAGAGAAATACATGCTAGATTGTGGGTACTTACCTCTTTGATGAATTGCGGCAAGCTCTTCGCCAGCCGTCATCCATTCACTTATTGGCAACCTAGTGCTATCATCATCTGAAGGTACGCATTGACTCGATCTTAGTCTCAGAAGATGACAATGTAACCCGAAATGACGTTTCATCTGTTCATACAAAGCAACCGACTTTTGTATATCATCATTGTCTTCATCATGTATTAGAACGTAATAACGTAGGTACTCATTATTGACCCATTGGGGAAGCCGATCATCACCGGTATTCGTGGCCGTATAGAGCCTCTTAAACTCTTCTATTGGCGCTGGATTCCGAGAACTTGTTGCTATCACGCAAGCGACTGGATGTGAAAAGGTTTCGTGTGGTGTTAGAGGTAGTCCTGAAAGTAATCTACGGAGATAAAGTGTATAGAAAGGGGAGACAGTTCGGAGAGGAATATCCGTCGAGGTTTTCGCCGAGTCTGCCTGGAGGTCAGGTTGTGACTCTGACAAGTAGTCGGGGTTCGAAGGCCGTAATTCAGCGAAATTCAAATGTCTATCCACCACTTCTTCGATCTGGCTGACATCACCTCCAAGCCGCGGCACATCAACAGATTGTTTTGACCTTCCAGACCCAACACTACCATTTGCGCCACTAGACCTTGATTCAAGACTGGGCCGACTACTCCCCGGCAGCCGGGGACTGCTGAGTCCATCTTTGAGACCAACAAATCGTATCCCAAAGTCGTCCCACGTGCGACTTGCTCCTATGCTGTCGCGAACAGTGACTCTTCCAGAGACCGATTCCCCATATGGTCTTATGAGTTCCAACAACCCTCCACTAAACCCCCTCTCTCGTAACAAAGCCTCAGTGTCTGTAGATGATACCACGCCAACATGAGGCGCAAAGGCGCGGGCTATGAGAGTTCGGACTTCTGGCGACCCTGCCGTCCCGTTTGCTACCGTAGAACCGGATTTGCCATCAGAGTAGAGGGTAGACCCGCCAGGGATAGTATCGGTGGTAGGCGTCGATGCTCCAGAACTTCTGATTGAGCCGGCAAGAGATGTAGAAGCGTAGAGAGAGGATATTGAGGGATTCGATCGAAAGGGAAGTGATGATATGGAAGCGCTCGGAGACTGTGGCCTTTGCTTGGGGAGAACGAGGGACCCGCCAGTATCGGTGTATGCTGGCTTGCGGAGGGTTGCCGGTGGGCTACTTGGGGTTGGCATATTATGACCAAGGCACGGGTCGAGCGTAAGGGATTAAGGAGGTGGAGATATTCATGGATGTGTAGAATGGTTGGAAGAGTAATAGGTGGGCGACTGGTGAATACGACGACGCGGGAAAGGGAAGCTGCCGTTCAGCAGGATCTGGGTGATTCTCGGAACGTGAAAGATTGAAGGATTAGGTTGTTACTGTGCTTTGTGAATGTTTAATGAAGAGAATTGATGGATGTCATCGGAAAAGGGCCGCGGTTTTGGCCTGACTGTGATCTTGGAAGGCCTTGGTGCCTTACACGAACTAACTCGCGCCCTGAATTTCAACTTCCATCTCAAAGTCAACATCAACATCAACATCGTCGACTTCGTTTGGAACTTCCGGAACTTGAGATCTTGATCTAGCGTCACTCTAGTGGGTCTATTATGTTCATTATCCAGATATGCCGACTTTTGGCGATAAGAGATGCCATCCTCAAACTACTACAACACGCGCTATGAACCTCCTGCCGCGAACTGACTTCTGGCACGTAATCTTTCTCCAAACTTCCAGAACAAGAAAGGCGCCGGAATTCCAATGAAAACCGCAATAAAGCCTAGAAGACTATTTCCCCACCCGTAATCCAGCTTTTGGTAGAGATACGGTGCAAAGAGTGGGAATCCAAATCCCGCCAGACTGCGCAGAACAACGACAGCTGCAGTCCCGCTTGCTGCATATCGCGTATAGCAATCAAGGATATATGTCTGACTGCATTGATGGATGATGATGTTTCCAGCCGCAAACAATGCAGCTCCAATATTTGGTGCAATCCAGTGTACCCGCTCTTGGGCCGTCCAGCCATAGATGAAAATACCGATTGGCAGTAACCCGGCACCAATGAACATCAATGGTGTTCGAAATTCTGGTTTGCCCACACCTCCGTTCTTACGCTTGAGGCTTCGATAAATTTTGTCATTCAATGGCGCTGTTATTTGGCCGGAAATCCAGAATCCTAGGCCGAGACTGATATAGTTGAGGCCAGCTATGCCAATACTCTCTCCGTATCTCTCCGTCCACAACGTTGGGAAGGTGGAAAGGATCAGATACATCAGGCCATAGTTGTACAAGTTCCAAACTGGCAATTATTAGATTCAGAAGTACGGTTGAGTCGACTACCACTTACTCGCGAGGACTTGAATAATTGGCTGCATCAATAGACGGAATGGTCGCATCAATGCTGTTCCCAAAAGAGGAAGCAGCTTCTTGTCTTCATCATGCCCAGAGTGGTATCTTTGATCTCCTTCCTCCTTTCTCAGCTTCATGACTTTACGTTGAAGCAAGATGGGTGCATAAGTTTCTATTGGCCTGTTAAAACTCGTAAGTTCCACCTTGGTAATATATCTGACCTTGTAGAAAGAGCAATCCTGACAGCTGAACCAATGCGCATAAAACTGTGGTTGCCCAAAAGCACCACCGCCATGTCACCGACTGAGTTATGAAACCGCCGGCAATAGGACCTAATCAACGCATGAGTTTTATCCAGAGACAACGGAGTTCACTTACCAACTGCTGGTCCTAACAGTGGACCCAGCATATAGAGACCAATTGCTTGACCTCTTTGTTCCTATACGCCTGTCAGTCTTAGACCTATGAACGCCGAATTGTTCAAGCTCACAGCAGCAAAGCAATCTGCCAATATCCCACCACCAAGAGCCAACATAGCACTACCACCAAATCCAGCTAGGAACCGAAAAGCCAACATCTGACTACCACTCTTCGCAAAGCCACAAGCCAGGTTGAAGATCAAATATAGCAAATTGCTTGTCTGTAGTACGCGAACGCGTCCATAAACTTCAGACAGTGGCCCAAAAATAAGCGGCCCAATCGCGTAGCTCAAGATAAATATCGACAGCACCATTTGGGACTCGAATTCCGATTTGATGCCTAGGTCCGCACTCAATTTGGGCAATGCTGGTGCAACAATTGACGACGAAACCGGTGATATGAATGTAAACGAGCTGACAACAAATACTGCGGCCCATTTTCTTCCAAAGGTCCAGTTTCGTGGATTTTTCGGATCGTCTGGTCCTTCCCATGATACCAGATATGGGTCGCGGTCGACTTCATATGAGCGTTTCTCTTGGTCGCCCTGAGCCTCGATATCGTCCGACAGATTTTCTATCTCAAGCTGTTCTGGAGGCTCCCGTTCTTTCTCAAACTCATTCTTTTCCTCAAAGCTCTTCTTCATCTTGTGGGTTTCTGATTTATCCGATCCAATGGATGGCACCGAGGTTGGTACCTTGTGGCCCAATTCGGCGTCAAGCTCACTGCCCTTCTCCATAGTTGTGCGTCAAGTTTTATTTCCGGAAATAGTGCGAAAAGCAAGTTGCAGAGCCTCCTCAAGAAATATCAGATAAACCTAGGCAAGATAGCTGTTGTTTACCAAGGCTATTGGCTGGTGGCCGGTACCGCTTGCGGTTGCGGCTCGGCGAGTCAACACCATTAGACTTTGAAATTTTAGCTAGGATTGAGATCTTCGACTTCAAACTCTGGTCGCAAGATGTGTGTTTCTCATCATATCAAAAAGAATCATGAGCGCAGGCGCATTATTCAGCTGACGATGATTGTATACAGTATACCACTCATCTTCTGATTGGCAAATCATAGGATATATTGACGAAGTCCACTGTTGAAATTTGACTTCGAAACCGCACAATGACTAGTCTTGGTCTATGAGAAAAGTGAAAGATTAACCAGTTCAATATTTCCATTATTGCCATGACCTAAATACTCTACTCGATTGAGAATTGACAACTCAAATTCTTTTGTTGTTGCGTTTGTGTGTGGTGAATATATTTTGCTCTTCGCTCTGATTGGTCAGGCGCATTTGCCGTTTGCAGATGCGAGGGCACCATGGTTATTTATCGATTCCTCCTCAAAGTTAATATATCAACATCCTATTCGGGCCTGCCCGTAGGATTCATTCCATAATTAAAATGACTCGCCACTGGCGAAGAGTTGCGGCACAGCTGTCAATAGCCACGATGGAAGCACTTCACTACCAAGAGATAGCCATCGAGTAACACCAAGTCTCTTTCGAGATAGGCATGCTGGTTAGAGACAACGTTGCATCGACTGCTACGCGAAGACTCTTCACATCCTCATTGGCAGCCCCGCGTCAAGCATGCCATCTAGCACTACTGCGCCTTCACCCTCACGAGCTGGCCTCTTTACTACTCCTCTCACGACCGTTTACTCAGAGCCAGAATCATGCGCGACTTCATGGTTCTATCACGGCATAACAGATCCTCCACCCGCAGAATCTATAAGAGGTGCACAGCCAACGCCTTTGCCTTGGGTTGCTCGAGGCTTCTCTGATAAAGTGGGCTATAATCGACCCGGAGGAGATTTGCCTGGCGACTGCAATCCATATCCACAACCTGGAGCGTCAGCGACTCAGGGCGGGAAGACATATGATGGCTTGAGTATGGTGATATTCAGTCCTGGAATTTGTCCGGATCGGTACTCTACTGTCTTCAACTCTTGGCTCACGAAGGAGCAACACAACTTTGCAGTATGCTGCCCGAGGTCAGAAATTTGCCATTCTGAATCTGAACAAACTAGCTGACTGACAGTGAACTAGTGGCTATGAGCTATTATACCCAAGAAACGGCGCTGGACCAGTACAAGGCGAATCGTGCTGGTCAACCTTCAATGTGCCTGCAGCGACCCCAGTATGGGCCAAGCTGGTCACCAATGCGGCAGTGCCAGTAATTGCCACCGGAGCGACAAAATCCTTAGTTTACGGCAGAACTACACTCCTGACAGGTGTGATGGCCGTTGATGCCTATGCCGTCGCTTGGAAATCACAAGACTTGACACTCTTTCCTAGAACAGCCCAACCAACGTTCAACAACTCTGTCACAACCTCACCAACATCCGCCTCAACAGATCAACCAATACCTTCATCATCCGGGATCTCACCAGCTGAGATTGTAATAGTATCGATAGCTACAATATTCGTCACACTTATACTTCTGTTGATAGCGTTTGTCTTTCGCAGAAGGCACAAGAGAAGGAAAGAGCACGTGGAAGAAGTTCAACTGGAAGACCATCCAGGTGATTCGAAAGACATATTGTGGCATAAATCGGAATTGGATGGAAAACAGCTGGAAACTTCTCCATCAGAGCTTTCTAACTCGGAAGTTTACGAGCTGGACGCTACTACACCACCTACTGAGATTTGTAGCACAACTCCTATAGCTCAAAGACATAGAGATGGAGACATATTTCGTCGTCCACCTGTGGCTAGGAGAGACAGAAGATAGTAGTAACCAAAATTTTACACACTAAAGAAAGCATTATGCTCCAATGTAACACGAAGTTGGCTATAGCTAAGTAGTATATTTATACTGTTCTAGCAAACCCTCAAAATTGAGTATAGATTAGTTCTGTAAAACCTTAACAATTCTGACTTGCTTCATTAGCATTATGGACTCCAAGAACTTAAAACTTCCTAATTATTTCTTTCTACTCTTAACACTTTTGGTACTTGGCGTTGGAACTATAGATATCTTAGGTACGTATATAGATGAATGACCAGTACTACTAAATATACAAAGTCATGTTATAGCGATGCTCGAATGAAACCATAATTATGCGATGCCTGCCAACTGCTTGGAGCTCTAGATGTTGCAAACTAAATAAACCAGGATCCTATCAATCATAGTCGATCAGGTAAACTGGATAAACCAATCGTTGTGAGACACTTGAACCATGGAGCAGCTTTTCAGGAAGGGTCGATCGAAATTCTACTCTCAACGTGTAGCTATGGCAGGTAAACCGGCTCTGAGAATTTGAAAGCTCAAAGGGGTATTTTCGAACCCAATTCTATTCAGCGCTGAACTTTCAATGTTGAGTTTGTATTATTTTGAGCATTCAACAACTTACTAGGTAGGTAGCCATCTCCTATTTATATCACCCAAGGCTCTTCATATCTCTTCCACCAAGCTACATTCTCAGTCCTCCCACCTTTCGAAAGGGTGGAAAGAGAACTTGTTTTGCCCGATTAGTACAGTTATCAACATCTATATCCTACATCCAGACCAACATCAACATGGCCGCAAAGAAAGTCTTTCGCAAGTACAGACGGGCAGCGACGCCATACATGAAGGAAGCTTTCATGTCAGCTGAGTACCGTCCGCGAGCCCACCGACAGCGCAAAACATCAGCACTGAAGCGTCAGGTAGTTAGAGACTCGGACAGTCAAATGGTCGATACTCAAACATCTGCTCCCATTATAGCTATCCGTCCTACTATTCCTCTCAATCAGGCTACCACGAATGGCCTGCAGCCAGCAGCAGCGAGCAAGTCCAATGGCCGTCTGACTTTGGCTCAAGCTGAGCAGTTGTTTCTGCCACCAAATTCAGTCTCACTTCCGCCAGTGAACCAGGACAGCAACGAACAAATTCCAGGCTCCCAGAATGCGGCTCAGGATCTACCTCAAACTACGGGCGCAAGACCTGTTGTTCATGCTTCTACTTCTCGCTCCCAAGCCGGTCCTAGTCGATTGACTCGTATCGTCAGTCCCACTGGCCGTACCTTCGGCCGGAACGTGAGAGATGATTTCGAAGTGTTTGTCCGAGCTCTTCGAGGTACGTCTCCCTTCTTTACAAGCTACTTGTACCCACGTTTGGTGACCGGAGAACTAATTACCTTTAACACTAGGCCAGCAAATGAACAGCAGCGAAATCTGGAATCCCGAACTCTTTCTCCCCCGGGTATGCCGCTTTCTTGCCTACTGCATTAAACAAATGCCACGCGGGAAGGTCGAGAACAAACTTCGATTTCTCCAGCACAAATGCGGTGCCTTCTGGTGCATTGTCTACTCCGAATCCCGACTCAAGAGCCATTACGGTCCCAGCCGTGAGGTATGGGATGCCATCTTCAATCTTTGTTGCCAGAAGGTTCTCAAAAGCGAGTGGTCCCAAATGGATCGATCCAAGCTAGACACGATTCAGGGGCGCATTAATGCTATATGCCTATGAAATGAATTAGCATACGGCGAATCAACAATCAACTTGCGAAATCTGGCTATTAGTGACATTTTTGAGAGGGCTAGGCACTACAATAGAGACACAGGATACATTAGTACAAATTGATAACATTTTAGTACCCTATCCTATTAAAAAGTTCCCTCTTTAGAAGTATAGTAATGGTATAGTATCCTCTAAGTCCATACACGTATTAACACGCAAAATCTTTATCTAGGTACTAGGTAGCTAAAGCTATATACCTTAAACGAGTTTATTATATAAATACTTCCTTAATATTCTACTATTTAAAAATAGGATAAAGGAATAAATAAGTCTACTAGATAGGCTTAAATCAGGTTTAAAGTTAATAAATATAGTTATACCTAAATACCTATTAGAAAGAATAAACACTTATTTATCGTTACTATTATATATAAAATCCTACTCTAGTGTTTTACGGCATAGAGGGAGCCTACGAGCGAAATAGTAAGGTTAATAGACTATTTCCCTAAACTATATTATTATTTATTATTAGCTAAAGCTCTAATTAAGTACCTACTCTTCTACCTTATAGGTAATTTCTATAATGTGTAAAATCAAATAGTAAAGAGCAAACTCTCTATACAGGTAGCGAATAGTACTCTAGCAATAGGTGTTAGTACGAGTATGCCGTTTAATTTGCCATGTGGCGACCTGCTTTACCTGTCTTTAGTATTAAACACCTAATTTACCCAAGTAGATATCTACCTAAGTAACTGATATAAGCAAAAAATAACATGAAGAGGAATGGACCTTATATGTAGAATTTCACACAATCACGCATATCCGATACTATAGAGTAGGCTCAGAACAACAGCTCCGTAAAAATGGCTTTTGCATGGCAGATATTCGAGTTCAGCTTATGACCATTGGATTTCAAATCGTCATAAAAAGGGACAACGACTCATTATGTAAAGCTCCAGGTATGTGAGGGTAGTCTATTGCGCAAGTCCTGTGGTACCAGGTCAGAATGAGATACATTGTGCTTTCATCGTCATTACCCAGCAAGTGAAGGTCATTACTGAGTGAATGAAAATATGAGTTGGCTTCACTTGGCTTATTGTCAGCAGCATACGTTGATCTCTTCGTTGTCCTCAGCTACTAACATATGGAGCCTGCTTCCGTCACACCTGCCTATTCCTACAGCGTTGCTGGGTTCGAAAGGGCTTTCATCCGCTGTTAAAAAACCGGCTGCTGGTAATTCCGATATCTTTAGGAGCCAAAAACTTTCAACTAAACTGTTCGACGAGACCCGAAGGACATCCAATCTGTCATTTGCTTGACGGATGAACGCAAGAGTGTGTCCCTACTTGGCCATTTGGGACTGTTGTAGTAAAAGTTCCAGATATTGGGTTAGAGACATCAGAGCTTCTTGGCAAGCACGATACCCAAGAAGTCAGTCCGTATTCAATTCTTGAGAAACAACCTCGATTATGGGGGTTCATACGTATCAAAATGGAAATCCAGGACTACTGCTCTAGGAATGTGGCCTGTTTTGTAAATTAACCTTTCACTTGTGCAGAATACATGGTGGTTCTGACAATATTTGATGGATGATGGCCCATATGTGACCTTCATCGTGTTATCTGACAATATGAATTGTGTTATCTGTTTCTTCAACTGGTAGCGACGTGGTGGCAGATCGAGCCTGATCTAATGAAGCTCTGCCATGATTCCCCAGCTCTTGAGGCTCAGGGACCGACCCAAGCAGTTCTGTTGGTGGAATCGCCGGCCCTGGAAATTCGTGATATGAGGCTGCGTCTTTTTCGAAGCGTGAAACATCCTCTCCGCCAAGCTCAGCCTTGCCCCAGCCATCCGACTCCTCATTCGACGTTGGGGATCTGGGATTCTTTCGACGTCTTCTGTAGAAAAGCAGGACCCATACAAGGCCACATACAGCCGCTAGGATTGCCAAAGCGCCAACAACGACTCCGGCAATTGGGCCCGCTTGATCCCCAAACGAGGCTTTTGGTGTGGAACTCACCAGTGGTGAGCTCTGGCTACGAGTTATAGTTGTGCTGCTCGAGCTGGTTATGTTCAATAATCGCATGATCTGCACGTCGGTATTCTGCCAATATGCGATGAAGGCAGGTGCGCTTAATCCCACCGTGACTGGAGAGCTGACGAATAAATCAAGCCAAATTTCGGTGATATATGGTGTGGTTCTTGAAAAGGGTGAGAGGGGTACAGTGTAGCTAGGATACCATGACAATATACTGGTTCTATCTGTCATACCGGTGCAACCTTGCTGGCTTAAAGTTAATGATCTATGAAAATTTAGCCCTGATCCCAAGATGTATGGCCTACTCAGTCTTACGAGGGGCAGCACGTAGCTATATATTGGGTTGAACCAAGCAGTGTGTCAATCATAACTTGAGCGGTTGCAGTTGTATAACCTGAGGGACATACAGCTGGAGAGTAGAATTGTCCAGTATTTTGATAAGGGAAACACCAGGCTCCTGACATGGATTGACGTCCAGTTACCTGCGTGGGAAATAAGACCAAAGTAGGAGTGAAGCCTGAGGTCGTGGTTCCGAAATCAGAGCCGTAATAAAATCCGTTTGAAAAACAATCCTTGACAGGAGTCCACACTGTGAGAACTGCTGGAGCGTCGGAAGGTGCGCTGGAAAATCTTGAATGATCTATAAACAAAGTAGTCGTTTGCTTGTCCTGAGAGCTACTTATTTTGACTGTTGTTGGAGCAGCACTCGCCGTCGGCGCTGGCAGCGCGCTGGATGGTTGTGTCGACATCCTATAAATCAATGACTTTCACAGACGTGAGCTAGTATTGACAAATGATCATAGACGGCCAGGGCTGGTCGTCATATACGTGAAAAGTTGGGTATCATGGAGCATGGAGAGCAGGCAGTTTCCCAGAACGGTTTGACAGAATATGAGAGCCAAGAAACAAGATACCAAATCAAGATCCTGGGGATTGGTCAATACTTATTGAGAATAGGAACCGGGAAGCCGTGCTTTAGCCAACGTCTCTGACGCTTCCAATCTTGGAGCAGCAGCTGGAGCGACTGGTCGTGGAGGCTTGTGTACTTGACCTTCTTGACAACCAGCAGAATTGGAGAATTCCAAACAGCCTATAGCGCCCTAGATATTCCAGTCGCCAAGACCTGGCTTGCACTTCCGAAGATTGCATTTGACTGAGATTCGACAAACTTATTGATCGTTACTGCGCCGCTGAGATTGAGCAAAATCATGAAAACCCAATTTGACATCTGACTCTGACTGACTGGCCTAAGCACAAATTTCAACGGAATTGGTTGGGGATTTCAAAACCAGTGTCCTTTAGACCGATCCAAAGCTCGTGTTTCTAAAGAAAGCTCTAAGGGAGAGGGCAACATGATTCCAGCGGCACAGTAAGTAACTCAAATCCAATGGAAAGTCAAGCTTTGATAAAGGGAAGGAAGGATTCCTATGAGGCTGAGCTAACCGTATACAGCCAAGCCAGAATCTTAGTGGCGGGCGGCTAATCCTCTGTACTCCGTAGCCCCTGGCCCCAGTCGCTGTTAGTGCATGTCGAGTAACGTGGGATCAAAAATTATGTTTCAGAGTGCCGCCAATAGCCGAGATATTCGATTATTTACTTGTGCATAACTCCATCTTGACATTGCTTCGATATGTTACACGGTGGAGAGATCAATAAGCGCCTTTGAACATTTGATGGTAAATACATGGCCATAAGTCTCGGCTAGAATCCAAGAATGATACTGAGATGGTTCAACCTCAGAATACGAGTTCTCAAGACTGGAAGGTTGTCATGCTGTATCGAGTGGCTATATGTGCGTGTCCTTCTCGATTAGCACATACAGCTTGGTAGAGTGTATTAAAGTACTAGCATGCGATATGTATACAGTCTATTTCAGCGTCTTCTGCAATCTTCACTTGGGACGCTGACATGTCAGCACCACCGTTATTTCCACGGCTCACTACAGGTAATCGCCCACTTCGGATATCATCCACACATGTAATCCCTAGGGCGTCAGACTCAGATCCACCATGACCATATAATCCGCTTCTCCCACTCAACCACCTTGAGATCCAATCTCGCAAGCTGCCTCATACAGTCCATACCGCAGCAATGCATCACCACATCGTCGTCCTCGAGGGCATCCATATGCCAATCCCGACCTTCCCTATCCCCGCTCCACATACAGCAACGCAAACCTCGTACCCGACCACCTCCGCCGCCGACTTACGCGAACGCATCCTCGACGCCACGATCATAATTGGCATGCCAACTATAAACTTCACCGCTGAGATTCTATCACCCTCAATCACACCTAAACTGCGCTTCATCGCCACGCTAGGCGTCGGCACTGATAATATCGACTTGAAGGCATGTGAGGAACGTGGCATTGGAGTTAGTAATACACCAGGCGCAAATACGGATGCTGTAGCAGAACATGTGATCGCGCTATACTTTGCGGCAAGAAAAAGTGTGCCGCAAATGCATAATCGAACGATGGCGGGCGAGTGGAAAGCTAGTAAGAGTTTGACGAGATATATGAGGGATGCGGATGGTGTCTGGCCGATAACATTACGGGAGGAGGTCTGTGGGATTGTGGGATATGGCGCGATTGGAAAGCGAGTGGCGGAGTTAATGAAGGCGTTGGGAATGCAGGTTATTGTATCAGGGCGGAAGGGCGTGGTGGTGGAAGGGGAGAGTGACGAGATTGAGAGCGTGGATCTGAAGAATCCGAAGAGAGTGAGCTTTGGAAAGCTGTTAAAGGTCGCGACGACATTGGTGGTGGTGTGTCCGAAGACGACTGAAACGTTGAACTTGATATCGACAGAAGAATTGCAGGCAATGCGGAGAAATGCGTTGGTGGTTAATGTTTCGCGGGGAGGAATTGTGGACGAGGCGGCTATGACAAAGGCCTTGAACGAGAAGCAGATCGCAGGCTATGCGACCGACGTCTTTGACGTGGAACCATCGGATCAAAACGACACTCCTCTTCTCAGGGACTTGGCAGATGATGCGAACTTCGTGGCAAGCCCACATGTTGCATGGTTCTCGGAACTGACAAGACTCAATCTCACCCGAATGCTAACTGAGAACGTGCAAAGATTCCTGGCAGGTGAAGCACAGCAGAATATCATTGTCAAAGGCTTGCTTGGACCAGAGAAATAGTATCAGAAGCATAAGGATGCACTCACAAGACCAGATTTCACACCAGATTTTGTAATTACCACAGATAGACAGATCTACACTGCCAGGCTAGGAAGCAAAAAGCTTGCTCAAGCGCTCATCTGCATCAGTCAAACTTTTCCGTTCCTTGGCCCAGTCCTTGTTCCATTCATTCTCGCTCTTCACGGCGTCATCAAGTGCCGCGAACACATCTCTCAATCGCTCTCGCAGAGAGTCTGTTTCAGACTGCTCAAGCCCTTTATCTTCATCCAGCCTCAGCCAGAGTCCGGTAAGACCTTTGAGTATGCTGCCGCGATAGTAGCCTATGCGAGGGCGTGCCACCTGGATCAGCTCTGCCGAAGCTTTCAATCCCGCAGTCATCAGGGCAGGTGATGCAGGTCCAAAGGGATCATCCAGAAGATCTGACAGAATAGGAACAAGGTCCTTCAAGTGGATCACGGAGTCAATACCAAGTGCTCTTAGTAACGGTACTAGGTTTATAAGTAATGTCTCTGCAACACGAATGTTTTCACCGGCATGTTTGTAGCCGGCAAAGAAAGCCTGACGAAGGACTTTGAGAAGGAATTTGACTTTGGGAGGGGAATGTGTCTGTTCGGGGCTTATTGGATATGCAGCGTCGGCTAAAGCAATGAGAGCAGGAAATGCTGCATTGAGGATGGTGATAGACTCTTTTTCGGGAGTGAGTGTAGGTAAATAAGAGGTGCAGGAGAGGAGGGATTCTTCAAAGACGGGGACCAGGCCTGTTCGCTTGAGAAGATCGGATGGTGTGTTTAATAACAAGTTCTGTAAAAGTTGGCAGCCTCGAGTTTTGATTTCAACATCCGTGTCGTCAAGAACAGTCAGAACGGGTGGGATTAAAACGCCCCATTCACGCTCAACACACTCATGATCAAGGCTCTTGCATACCCACAATAATAAGTCGAGGGCCCAAGAATCTTTTGTTTTCCACGGTCGAATGTCTTCGTCAAACACCCCTGAAATATCCTTTCGAAGTACACTGGCGTTTATGTTTCGTCGCCCGGCTTCAGTGAGATCATGGGGTCGTGGTGTCTGCGAGAAAAGAGGACGAAGAGTGAGCCGAAGAAAATGGGTAGTTAGATCGGAAGTCAGCTCACCCTGCTTTTTTTGCTTCTTCTTTGGAGGTTCTGGTTCTGGTTGGTAGGTCTCTTTCCAAGTCCGGACTTGCTCTAGAACAGCATCTTTGTCTGTGTTCTCTGGATTACGCAATTGCCAGGCCATGACTACGTCCAATGCAGTTTTCATCCAAACACCTGGTTTTGTAGATAAGGCCGCAGCAAGCTGTTTTCCATCAAGAAGCGGCTTGAATGAGTACGCTTCGAGTAAGTTCATTGCCTTGCATTTGTTCAAAAATTCAGAGTATGCTTTGAGGATCCCTGAAAAGGTTAGCGCTTTGGTAGCTTCATGAAGTGCTCTCGTGTATTACCCATCTTCTTGTCAGGCTCCTCCATAACCTCATGAACCATGGAAAACAATACTTGTTGCGTCCAAGTTGGTCCCCATTTCCGAATGGCCATACCAAGGGAGTCCCGCGCCAGGCTGCTCTTACTCTTGAAAGTTCGAATTGCTTCCATATGCTGCACGCTTAGCGTATACAAGTCCCAGAGCTTGCTTGTGGTCTTCAGTCCTTCTTTGGCCACTGTAGCAATCATTGGTGGAGCCGCGCGACCAGATTTCAAAGGAGGTGCCTCAGGTGCATCTGTCCAAGGCACTAACGAAGCAATCATCCAAGCAATAAACTCGCTCTCTTTGTCGTGAACGGCGATGGCCTTGATTGTTTGTGTTGAAATGGAGGTCTCGTGAATGATTTCATCGACTAGACTGTAGACAGTAGACCAATTTACCAGATCGGGGTGGTAAAAATCCGGATTTGAAGGATCAACAAAAACCACCTCATAAAGTCCCAGATCATGGACATATTTCAAAGCTGCTTTTGGATCAGGCCCTCTCAACATTTTTTCCAGCTCCGTCCAGACGCGTTCGCGAGTGATCTTGGCCATAAGGGCTTTCTTAATGTCTTTGCTGGCCATAGATTTGCGTGAGTCTTCGTCGATTTCGTAGCCATAACGTGTCGCAAATCGGATCAAGCGCAATACACGGAGAGGGTCGTCTAAGAATGTTGTGCGAGGGTCCAACGGAGTTCGTATAATTCCGTTTTTCAAATCTTCAAGCCCACGGTTGGTAAAGTCTTCGACAGATGAGGTGTGGATGTTGTAAAACATTGCGTTGATAGTGGCATCACGCCTTAGAGCGTCTTCTTCAGGGGTACCAAATTCGACTTGAGGATTTCGTGACTCCTCTGTGTACGTCTCTTTGCGCAGATTTACAAAATCTATATCGAGATCGAAAAGTCGGATGGTTGTGGTCTCTAGGTGCTTGGACTTGTCAGGATTGGCCTCGATCTTATGAAGCTTCAGAGGCTTTTTGCCATATTTCTCAGAAACATGCGGCAGCTCCAGGAAGTTCTTGATGCACATAGCAAATTGATATCCTGTCATTTTGTTGATGGCAACATCAATATCTTTGCTTGGTACATGGATCAACTTGTCGCGAACCCATCCTCCTGTCCAACGAATAGTGAGTGGTGCTTTGGCAAGCTTTTCGGGCAGCGAGACATTGGAAGACTCGATATTAGGTGTTTCTTCGATAAATTTGACCACGTCCAGGAGTAATGTGCGAAAAGTCTTTTCGACTTCATCAAGGACGATAGAGGCCATGACGAGTCTGCGCGACGGTGCTGGCCGAAAGGTTTGTTGCGAATAGAAGTTTAGGCACACTCTGGCGGGATGCAGTGGAAGTGGTGGTATCAAGATTCTGCCCAGCTTTGGGAGCTTTGATTGCCAGGCGCAGCACCTCATGAAATAGTCGGCGCTGACTCCCGCTTTGCGATGACTCTTCCCCCTGGCGATTGTTCCGAGAGGGATGTTTTGTTGGAACTTGGAGATGCATCAAAGATGACTTGCACAATTTGAGGCTCAAATCACCTGGTCAAAGCGTCAAACAATGCATAAATACACTCGAGTTGCATAATGATGAAAAAAAGTTATACCAGCTATATATCCAAAAATATAGTTCTGAGATTCTGTTTTCATGGCCCAAGAGTACAAAAAAAGGACGCCCAGCGTGAGGCTTGAACTCACAACCTTCAGATTTAGCAATCCAGTTAAACTGGGAGACGATAAAAGTCTGACGCGCTAGCCAATTGTGCCAGCCGGGCACCAAAAGATTGGAACAATTATTGCCTCATAATCGTACATATCCGTGATTTGTTTACTATTTTATTTCTTGCTTTCTCAAACCTCCAAACTCCAATGCGCCAATTAATCATTTTCCTGTTCTTTTGCAAGATCTGCAAATAAACTCCCAACAAAACAAACTGGGATCAGATTGTTCCAATGAGGCGTGCTATTCAATTTCTCAAAGCGGAGTCTTATTCTTGGGAGGAATGGCTTTCCATCTTTATTCAGATTTCTCTATCAGCCATTTTTTTGTTCTGTTTGTTACATGATCAGTAATCGTATCCACCAAAAACGTTGCGATATTGACCTGTGACTCATTGTAAAATAATGCCTTCCAATGTCCATGTTTCTGCAGCTTACTCTCATACTGAAGCAAGAGCATTTCCATTTTCAGTGCATATTGCATTGTTCAAACATCTTCATCAAGTCCCAAAGTCATACCCTGATGTCAAATTATTACCAATGGAATACCAATATATCCACATTGATCGCTACGGCTCCAACATAGCCACCCAAGCAGCAAAGTATCGAGATCTTCGACTAGCCGCACTGCAACAATCTCCAACCTCTTTCTCATCAACATATGAAACCGAATCCAGGTTCTCCCTCGATACATGGATTGCCCGTCTAAGCGAGCCCAGCAAAGAAACCTTCGTCGTTGCTGCAAGATCAACTGGAGAATGGGTTGCTCAAGTTACCGTCCTCGGCCCCATAACCACCTCAATATATGACCTACCTGAGGAGTCTGGTCAGCCGCCTGCCTTACCAGACGAGGAGGAAGAAAAGTGGCAGATGCTGGGGTTGTATACGCTTCCCGAGCATCGTGGTCATGGTATTGCCAAGAAAATTTGTCAAGAAGCTTTTAACTATCTGGAGGTTCAAGAGGGACAGCCTAAGAAAGTGCGAGTACGAATCATGGTAAAGCGACAAAACGTTGCACCACTGAAAATGTATGAGTCTATGGGCTTCAAGAGTGCTGGGCTCTGCACGCTTGCTGAAGCATTGATAGCAAATGGAGACTCAGATATGATCCCGGAAGGTGAATTGCCTGAAGCCTTTACATCCAGAGGCGGAGTTGTTATGACCCTTGAGCTGGACAAAAAATAGAAGTGTTGACAATTGGTGTTTGGACATGCTTTATGCCATAGATGAGCGTAAGCTAAAAATATACACTCCAAAGCTTGTTTTATCTCCTTGCAGGGTTGCATTTCTGTTATCGGAGTTCATAAAGAATATCTAACTCGAGTAGAAGTGAAGTGCGAGGAAGTGAGGTAAAAGGCTGGACCCAAGGCTGAAACTCCACCTGATTGGTCTCATGACGTTGCTAGGCGTCGACTCTACTTGTTTATCGCCGCCATCATCGCAACACCACTTCGGCTATCCGCCTTCTGACCCGTTTAAAATGTCTGATCTGCTGCGTTATTTGACTAGTACACGCGAAGCTTTTCAAGAGTACATTCCACCGCTTTCATATCCCTTGAAGTGTCGCTAACGCCACAACAGCACTCGACGACTCAACTCTCTGTACGGCGACTTTGCGACTTACGAACACTCGAATCCAGAAGGTTACCGCGCGAACCTAGACGAATGGCGGCTGGGGCTAATATCTGCTGCCCGAGAGGGTATAATACCCGCGGACCCAAAGCACAAGGAATATGATGATAGTCGATTTGTGCTCGAGACGGGCAACCATCTGCTCCACGCTTTGGAGATGAGACAGTTCGGAATACCTGTAGCTCTAGGAAAAGTTGTGGTGTGTTTCTCCGCTTCGAAATCCTTGGACTAAGCCGACTACTGACGCCTTGGAACAGGAAGACGCAGTAAAGTCACGCGAATTTATCGAATTACACGACTTTATAACCTCCCCCACTAGCATCTACCAGCGCCGCTGGCTTCCCACCATACCGTCCCTCAGCGACATTCTTATATGGGGCTGGAAACAAATTGGGTTCGGATCTCAAGATAGTCTGCCCAAGGGCCAGTGGGTCATCCCAGCCAACCTCGAAGCCGCCTCCACCCTCCTCCTCAAACATCTCCGCTCGACATCGACCAGCGCCACATCCCAAATCCATACACTCTCCTCCTTGCGCGCCGCGCTTCCCGTCCCCTTCAGTGATGCAGACCTCTCCCTCCTGCTCACATACCTCACGCGCGACCGCCCCCACATTACTACCGCCACTCTACCGGACGGCGACATCCTACTCAAACTGGGTGCCGCACCTATCTCACAAACCGACACCACCATAGCCACGCTCCGTACTGTCCTCGACTCCATATCATCCCCTATAAATATCCTCGAGACCTCCATCGCCCATCTCTCGAATCAAGCGCGCACCGCTGTAGCCGCGCATAACACGCCTGCTGCACGCGCAGCATTGAAACGCAAGAAAGCTGTCGAAACAGCCTTGGAGCGGCGGCGGGAGCAAGTCTTCACGTTACAAAGCACGCTGGATTCAATCGACGCCGCGGCGGACAATGTAGCGCTCGTGCGCGCTATGGATGCTAGTGCTGGGGTACTCAAAGACCTCAATGCACAAGTCGGCGGCGTGGAGGGCGTCGAAAAGGTCAAGGATAGGTTGGACGAGCAAATGGTTGATGTCGAAGAGATCAGTAACGTGCTGAACGAAGGGGGAGCGGTAGACGAAGGCGAGGTGGATGAGGAGTTCGAGGCGCTGGTCAAGGAGCAAGAGAAGACGGAGAACGCTGCGAAAGAGGCAGAGAACGCTGCAAAAGAAGCAGAGCGGCGCCAGAAGGAAGAGGCGGAGACGGCGCGCAAGCTGGCAGAGCTCAAGACTTGGGAGGAAAAGCAGAAGGAGAGCGCACCGCCGACTAAGATACCTGAAGCTGGTAAGGAGACATCGGAGTCTAGAACTGTGGAGAAGACAACGGATGAGATGGCTGCGTTGAGTTTGTAATTATGTTTGGAACATTACTGACACATGTATAGAGTATGCGCATCGTGAACAAATCATGATTCCAGCATGGCAATACTAGCGGATTGATCGTTGTTAGAAGTTGCTGGTGGGCATCTATACAGCTTGTTAATATATATACATATCTAAACCCAAACCGCAACACAAAACGAAAGGGATATCGGAACCGCTCATACATTATGCTTTTGTAAAACCTCTTTGAGCCCATGTGCCCGAAGGATGCCACGAGCTTATCAAGGTCAATTTGACGTCTATCATAACCCAAGGCTTCACGTAGAATCATCGCTTTCCGTTCAAATGCATATGAAAACACGCCAACAAAAATCATGCCCCCCGCAAATTTCAAAGCACACAACTGTCTGTATCTCATTTTGTCTCTGTGGAGTAATCAAAATCCTTGATCGGATCTCCCGGAAGCTGGAACATGGGGATCGAACGCGCCTGCTGAGAGCTTGGAGGGTAATTATTGGTCCACTGTTGTTGCTGCTGTTGCTGTTGAGCTCGGGGAGAACGAGGCGCGTACAGGTCGTTGTTTGTGGTCTCTACTGCTGAAATGAACATGGCTTTTGCAGGAGTCGTTTCACGCTGCTGTTGCTCCTTGTGGGAGGAATTGACGTGTGTCGAACCCGATCCTGTGCCGTTGCTGATACCAAGGTAGCCAGGCGCCACTTGAGGGGTTCCTGGAGGAGTAGAGCTTTCCGGAATATTCTCCGGCGGGCGAGTCTCCGCTTTAGGTTGTTTCGTGGCTGCCATTTTTGCGCGGGCCTGAGATATGAGATCCTTAAATTGGTTGTTGTTAGCCGCACTGTAATTGTCGCGATTAAAGTCCTTTTGCATTACTTCATTTGGTTTCGATTTGGCCATTCCGCCCTGTGTTCTTTCCCAGACTTCCATATCTCGCATCAGGTCCTTTGGTTTTCTTGGTTCGTCCGCATCCACGTTTGTATTGTAAAGATCCACGTAGTACCTATGGCGACGCTCCAGTAGCTGTTTGGAGCCATTCGAATGAATTCCTAGCTCGTTAAGCTTCTTGCGTAAAGAAGGAAGAGTTAGAAGGTTGTAATTGAGTTGGCCTATGGGCTGTAGACGTGGTGGAGAAGCGGCTATTCTGCGTCTTTTCGTGGAATTCCCTGGAGCTGTCAACGGGGCTGTATTAGAAGATTGCGATTGTCTACTGGAGCCAGCAGCGGTTTGTTTGCTAAGAGCATGGTACGACGGCTGAGCATGCGAAGCTGGTGGAGGTCTGATATGGCAATGTTAGTATTCATGAACATAACGTTTAGTAGCTGCCAAACTTACAAAGCGGGGCGAGGGGCTTTGCCGTTGGCTTCACAAAAGTCGAGATGATCAAAAACCTCCTCAGGCTTCATCCTCTCGTTGCAGCATGGACATGCTGCTGTCGCTTTGGCCGGATCAAATTTATCCTCCAAAGGCGGATCGAGAACGTCCGGCATGTGTTCGTCATCCGACTCATGCAGAACGGATTCCCCATTCACCTCCTTATAATATATGCTAGGTTTATCAGGTCCAAAGGATCGCAAACGGCGAGGTTGCGCAGCATTCTTAGGGTCTACTTGATCAAATTGTCGCTTTTTCCGCCCGCTGCTTTCAGTAGAAGTCGGTAACGCAGGTTCTGTGTTCGCAGCTGCTGGCTCTGAGTTTGACATGGGCTCATGCGCTTCGAGTAATTTGGCTTCCAAGGTTTTAGCTCGCTCAATGAGAGCTAACAGCTGCGGGCGACATTCTTTCCAACGCGCAACGACTTCGGTGACGACCCAATTCTTTCGTAGTGCAGACTTGTCGATCTTCTTTCCATCTGTAGGACAGACACCGGTGTTTGTTGCAGCTTGTCTAATGCAAAGGGCGCAATATGTGTGGCTACAGGCGGTAATGGTAGGCTGGGTATAGAACTCGCCACAGATCATGCAGCGAGTGACTCGGTCCATATCGGAAAGCACAGTTGCCAAAGGCGTTCTTCCGTCTCCAAGGAAGTCTTCCGGTGCGGTAAAATCCGCAGGAACTTCCATGGCCGACCCCGATTGGGCCATTGTGGCGAGCGACTGGTCGGTTTGGCGGGTGAGGAGGTGTCGAAAAAGAGAGATAGAAGAGGAGGGAGAGAACCCGCGAGATAAGACAAATGCGCAAGCTATCGCCGCCTAAAAGAAGAACAAGCAAAGGACCCGATGCGGCGGGAGTTCTGAGATGTTCCTGGGAGATTTTGGTGTTGGAGTAAGACTACGCGATTGGCATAACGCGCTGTCACGTGTGCCTACTCGTTTCAGCAACCACCTTCAACAACCTCTCAACTCTCCTCGCTTCTTTAACTCTGTTCTCCGTATCAATAATGCTTTCCTCTTCACGCAGCTGTCACGACTCTTGACGTGCCAAAATCTGGAAATTCAAGAGCAAGGGACCTTCAGGAATCTTCCGATAGCTTCAGAAGAGAAGGGGTTGAGGCTATTCCGAAAAGTTGGACAAATGTCGAGGATAGGCAGACGTGTACTTGGCTTCTGCGCTCTCTGGTTGTGCTGAGGAGAGAAATGCGAAGATGTCGCCGCGGATTATGATGCGTATGATTGCATGGGCGGTAACTGTCAGGATGTGAATGCGCATGAAGCTTTTTAGGAAGGAGAGCATTCAATCCGGCCTTTATCATCTCCGTTTCAGGTATTGTTTAGTTCTTTAAGGAGTAGAGACATCTTCATTGAAGATTCATTGCTCAATGAGTTCTCACTGCAACCTTTGGGGCGTCATTCTCCAATTAGGAACGTCATTCACTTGTAACTAGTTACTCGCTGCTGGATACAGAAGCAGACGTTCGCGCAGAGATCCTGCTCTTGTGCGGATTTTACAAGTAGGTATCTGGAGGATTTTTACCCGAGAAAAGAGCATCACAAAGCATCCGGTTTACCATCTTCGCAGTATCAACGGAGATACAATCCTGGCCCCACAAGGATAGTAAAGCCAACGGCATGGCAACACAACTGGCACGCTCCCACCAACGGTCGATGGCTCCCATGGACGCTAACAAAGAAAACATGCTTTGTGTCCCATTGTCTTTGATAAAAGCTAGGAAGGTTATACATGCTTTGGCAAATAAAGCGCTCGATAATAAAACGTAACATGTGGCAGCCAACGAGGCCGATGGAGAGGGCGCCAATTGTTTTGCCAATCCGTACTGGAAATTTCCGCCTGTTCATTGACGCTCAAAAACATTAGAATGCCCATCGGGGAAGACTAAAAGCTTGTATTGCTGGATCAATGCGATTTTCAACGATAGACTATCCTGCACACATCAAAATAACTAGCGAGAGTGTCCAGTCCTACTACACATCTCAAATGCCAACTTGCCAATTCCTATCGCTGCAGCTGCTGGCAGCAACGCCAACAATCGTTGCCCATGAATTCGCATATAAAATCTCCTCAAATCACGATTCAATCGTCTCCGATTGCGACGTCTCGTGCGCATGTCCAACACAACATTCCACGAATCGAGATATTCATGCCGGATCAAGATCTTCGTCCATTCTTCCAAATAGGATGGTTCTATTCTCTGGACACTTGCTAGTCTTTCTTCCATTCTCCGTCTCCTTCTATCCAGTCTCCAGAGATAGTCTGACAAACGTGCGCGTGCAATCCTCGCTGCCTGCGATTCTCCCAACGCCTTCGCCGTCAACCGGTACTTAATCATGGCCTGGAAGTTATGCAAAGAAAATTGCATTGGTGGCCCTCGTCTCCGCTCGCGAGAATGATGTTTGCGCCACAATAGCATCGTCCGCGCCATTCGGAGATCTACACTATCTGGTGGGAGCATTATGGTGTGAGGAACCGGTCTGCCGTTGAGATTCATATAGGCGACTGGCACGCGAAATCGATTCATGCACTGGATAGGGTAATTGTGTATAATTGCCCGTGGCATGCCGTTTCTTGGACAGGCGAGATATATGTGAACGTGATCTTCGTCGTGTTCTTGAAAAAAGGCGCTTAGCCAATCCAAGGCGCGGACCCAAGACATGACGGGCTATGAACTACCGAGCTTGTGGAACATGTGTTGTTGTGGATGCTGCTGGTTGATTTTTATTAGGGTGCATCGGCTAGAAATATGTTTCAGTGATGTTGAGCACTGCGAGTCATCCATTGAAACTGTGAAGGTTGGTTTTTGTTTGGGTGTAATCAGACCTGGCAAGCACTACCGCGACGATGCCGGTGTGTTATGAGTTCTTTCCTAGGCACGCAACGGGGTTGACAAGATAAATGGCACACTCCCATCGATTGCGATGTCTACCGCCGCAATCTATAAAGAATATACGCTCTAGTTCCCGTCGAGTTCGATACCTCATAGCTTTTTCTACATACTCGATGGGAATAACGTAGTCGATGCCAGAGAGTAGCAGATGGGAGCCAGACGGGTTCATGGGGTCCCATTTAGGTATTTTGACTGATCTCCAATTTCACAAGTGCTTCTTGACAAGAGCGACCAGCTCCTCGATTTCTTTGGTCCGGTACTTGGGCTTTACCTGGCTCAAAGCCTCCATCGAGACTTTCAACGTGGCTACCAGACTTTTTTCTCTCTCTGCCGCTTGCCTAGCCTTCAGTTGCTTAACTATTGGGGAATTGCTGATATAGTTTCCCAGAATGGTGTATGCCAGCTCGGATTGCAAGTCTAGCAAAACAATCGATCGACGAATTTGCTGGTCGCTTAGCGAAAATTGCGAATAGAACTTGAGCAGCTGGCCAATGGAACTACAACACCGCCTAAGACCTAATGTCTGACATGTCACATACCACGATAAAGTTTCATCGTATGATACCAACGTGACCTGCTTGGATCCATGATGTAGGTCCGCTCGTGGAGGAAATTGGTCTCGGAGCCAGCTGAGAATCTTCTGGCAGGCGAACACATCAACGGTGCCAGCTTTGAAAGTGTATTCCTTAGGCAGTGTTTTTGCTTTAATTGTCCATTCTCGCGTCCCAGGGGCAAGATGGTGCAGAATTGCAATTGGGAACTTTCGTCCGATCAGAACTTTCGATCCGTCTGCTTTGTAGACATAGAGGTCTATTGGTGGTGTTTGCGCTGTATCTTTCCGTGCAGAAGTTGTCAATTTAGAAAACTGTTCCATATCGATGTGTAGCCAGATTTGAGGACCAGCTAAAACGGTTGGTGAAGACATGATATAGGTACAGCCTGAGTAGAGAGAATCGATTATTGACTAGCTTGAATCAGCTTTGTAGGTTCTCTATCACGAGGAAATAGCACATACCTAATCAGTAAAGATTGCAACGAAGGTCGTTATACAACAACTTGGAAGACGGTGGGAGGCGATTTCTTGGAACAACAAGACTACTCCGTACTGAGATATATGGTAGGCTTTGGATGTATAAATCGAAGTGATAGGTCTGCTCATATGCTCTGCGTGCTAGTGTAGGATTCTGAAAATGGGCGCAAGTCGTAGAACTAAAGTATAATAACGAAAGTACGACGTAAGGTAAGTAAATAGTAAGTAGAAAAAGGCTATCCCAGACAGCGCTGTGCTGGACCATTATATAGAGCGTGATATTCACTATTTAGGGTCGATCCAGCCCGTGCGGTAGTTAGTGACCTCTACTGAGAGGTTGGACTGCGAGTCACTGCTACAGCGCTGTCCAAAAAGTCTAGATTCTAGCCTGATTTGTAGGTGGAAGCATTCATGAAAGCGGTAACCTACTTCAATATCCATTATAGCAAAGATAACTGGATAGTTGCGTATATCGTTTGCTGCAACAATACCAGTAAAGGGGTTTGGTGGCTTATGAACATACGAAGTAAACAACCATTAGCTACCATTAAAACATAACAATTACCCTTTCGCCTCTAGGGTTTCAGATTAGATCACGGTCGCGCCTCTAGAGCTGTTCAGGACTTGCTGGCTGCTTAACTGGCTTATAGCAATTGGATGATGTTAGGCAATGTATTTGAACTACCCGTGATGCTCATATGCCCGCTCAGTGTCATATGGCTATGAAAATAGTCTGCCGGATATATTTCCAGTCGAGATCTCATTACTGTTGGGAGATGTTGGCTAGCGGAAATGTTCCTGTTGGGATGCTAGCATGATCGTGACTTGTTGCCCTGACATCAACTCTCATGGACGCGGGACGATTTTTAATTCAAAAACACAGAATGGGGCGAAATGGAGAGTTTCCTTGAATTAACAAATGATTTAGAATGTCTTTCTGTTGTCAAAATAGTTTTCTTGATCCCGCTACTTGCTATCTCAACGATTTGGACTCTAATTCTAATGGTACCGATTCTAGTAAATTCAAAGCTTTCTCATGTTCAGTGTTCTACTCCGTACGTAGTATTTATAGGTGGAGAGAAAGCTTCATGATCTGAAAAAACAAAGCTGTTCTGCCCATAAGATACTATATGTTGTACTAGTATTAGCAATAAAGGAGCGGCTTCTTCTCTGAGCTTTGTACAGCGCGATGTGGCTATGTAGTATTGGACACTCTCACGAAAACAAAGAAGCTACTCTAGAGTACATTCCCTACTTGAATAGAGCCTCTAGAAGGATCAAAAATTTGAAAAATAAAACTAATTAGACCTTACTGTCTGGTCACAATTCCTGAACAAAGCGCGTCTACTCAAAGTTACTCCGTACTCTACAAACAAAGCTGCACATCTGCTCACCATTTTCAATAGCGTTGTGAAACCTTATAAAAACATCCTTCCTGCTCAAAGGTAAATAAGAGCAAAAAGCGGGATCTCCTTACTGGGCAGCGCCCAAAAAAGAAATTGTGATCATTCTGAGGATTGAACTCAGGACCTTCAGCGACCTTAAAGGATGTTAAGCTGACGTCATAACCAACTAGACCAAACGACCGTTTTTGTGATGATTGTTGGAACGAAATTGCTTGCACTCATTATATAGCTACATTTATGCAATTCCAAAAAATGTCCTCTGTCCAAGATAAGCCACATCTACACAACCTGTTCTATTCATGATCTCTGTACGAATAAATATTGTACACTCAGAAAGCTTCCGCTTCTAGTACGACGCACTGCCATAGTCATACTGCTTGGGTTGGTTATGTATGAACATTAACATCTATTTGAGATCCTCATTACTCCAGACATGTTTAACGAATACTCTTGAAGAAGATAGGATCAAGCGTAACAAATACAACATCACGCATAGAGAATGTGAACATAAGGCAAGAGAAACGGAGCCCTGTGATCTCGGCAAATTGGTTGGCGAGAAATGCGACTACTTAGTATCTTGAATCTCCTGAGGTCGCTCGAATCGATTACTGTGACGAAAGCTACAGATTTTAGTGTGGTTGATATTTTAAATTATTAGAAGAAGTCTCGAAAACGCAGGCATTCGGCTGCCAATGGATAGAGTTACTCCCTCGGATGAACGACATGTCCGAAGATCTCAGCTTGTTAGGTCATAGACATCTGTCATTCTTTTGTTTAAAATATACTCAAGTTACTAGTACGTAGAATGAAAGCGTTATCCGACGTGTAGAATCGATACATCTTTCTATGAGCGACATGAGGCAACGTCTGACTAAATGAGTGATCTTTTAAAATGACGAATCAGGGCACTCGTTGATAAAGAGCAATTGACCTCCAGCCATTTGACTACAAGTATATTGATTGATAGTATAAGCTATGACCCACATCTTATATCATTTAGGGAGGCAACTTCGAAATGCCAGATGAAAATGAGCACAGCAACACGCAATCAAAAGGCAGAGGTCTCTCATTGTGCAGATGCACATTTCAAATGCCGTTTCTCTGCCTATTAGTGTTGTGGCTGCTGAATACAGTCTCTGCCCAATATCCTCCCGCTCCTGATGGCGTCACAGTTCTTAATTCTTCAGTAATTACCGGGGCCCGAATTCAATACAAAGAGGTATATGATAGGGAAAAAAGCATTCTAGTATTAAGTCTAATCCGCCATTCTAGCCGGGCCTTTGTGAAACTACACCAGGAGTCAAGTCCTATTCGGGATATATAAAACTTCCCGCGGGATCACTGCAGGACACTGGAGTATCTCAGAACTATGATATCAACCTCTTCTTTTGGTATTTCAGAGCAAGGAAAGCTCCAGGAAGTGCTCCTCTAGGAGTTTGGTTAACAGGTGAGAGGTGCTAATCAAAGATCCTCTTATTGACACTGACAAATCTCAGGAGGGCCTGGAGCATCTTCAACCAAGGGCATATTCCAAGAAAATGGTCCATGTTTTGTGAATGCCGACTCCAGAAGCACAAGATTAAATCCTTGGTCTTGGAATCGAGAAGTGAACATGCTGTAAGCTATGATGCTGATTCTTATTTGACCTTAAGCTGGCTGACAGTTTGGAAGATATATTGACCAGCCGGTGCAATCCGGATTGAGCTATGATCGACTTGTCAACGGAACTCTTGATTTGTTTACGGATAGACTGTCGAGATTATCAATCCCTAATTTCAAAAGAGGCAAGAATGTTAAGCAAACGACTTCAATGCTTGTCGGGACATTCCCGAGCAACAACTACGCAACAACTACAAACACTTCAGCTAATGCAGCCAAAGCACTATGGCATGCCATGCAGGTCTTTTTGAATGACTTTCCTGAAAGCAAATCTTCTGATAGCCGAGTGTCAATTTGGAGTGAAAGCTACGGCGGGCGCTATGGACCGCGGAGCGCGGCATTCTTCCAGCGGCAGAACGAGAAGATACAAGCGGGCAAGCTGCAGAATAAAGCCTACAAGCCTATCAACTTGGATGCTTTAGGTATAGTAGCTGGCTGTGTTGACAAACTCACGGAAGGAATCTCTGCTACCAAATATGCCTACAACAATACATTCGGATTGCGTATCGTAAACGAAGCTGCAGTACGCCAGGCAGAACAAGGTTGGCCATCGTGCCAATCTGCACTAGTCCGATGCAAGCAAGCTGTGGAGGGCAGTGATCCCGAGAACACTGGCGCAAACTCTCAGGTGAACAGTGTTTGCATGTCAGCCTTTCAGTCTTGTTCTGGGCCTAGATTTGGTGATCGAAGTGCCTATGACATAGCAGCACCAACTCAGGGTAGGCATTCTTGAGGCGCAACTGGCAAGTCGCTGACGAGATCAAAATCAGATCCAGACCCCCATCCCTATATGATCGGTTATCTGGCCAGGCAAGACGTCCAAAAGGCCCTGGGTGTCCCAGTGAACTATACTGAAGTAATCGAAAGCGTGAATCAGGTTTTCACCAAGACAGGTGACATGAATCGACCAGGACCTATGGATGATCTCGCGTATCTTCTTGATAATGGTATCAAAGTTCATATGATGTACGGGGATCGTGATGGAGTATGTCCACTATGCTGGCAACAAAGCACAGCTAACCGCTTGTAGACCTGCAATTGGATTGGTGGTGAAACTGTTAGCCTTGCAATTAAGCACCGGGAGAAATCCGAGTTTAAATCTGCTGGATATGGGGAGCTGAAAACAAATAGTTCATATACCGGAGGTTCCGTTAGACAGCATAACGGGCTGAGCTTTGCTCTCGTATTCCAGGCAGGTAAGTGGCCGAAAATAGCACTCCAAAATCTGATCACAAGAATTGGGTAATCGCTCATGATCAAACTAGGCCATTCTGTCCCATGGTATCAGCCACAGACAGCCTACGAAGTATTTCGAAGGGCGACTTCAAATCTCGATATAGCAACTGGAACTGTGCCAACAGCAAAATCGGGCGGCGGATCAACGTATAGCAGTCGAGGTGCACCAAATGCATTGGGTGTTTCTCATGTGTTGCCTCCCATGCCAAAGCCGACATGTTATTTATTGATGTTGCAAGCCACTTGTCCATCCGGGATTGAGGCCAAATTGAGACTTGGCCAGGCACTAATCAAAGATTATATCGTTAGCTAGAAGACATGGTCAACTGGCCGATAAAATAAATGGCGCGCTCCCGTCAGCCTGGCTGGCTCCCAGACGCTGGGCCCCGTTAATTGAGTGCTTTATTTACCATAAAGGCCGTTCTGACTTGAATGTTTGGTCGATTCCAATTGAAAATATGGCATCTGTTGTTTGACAGCGTTGGTGGTAGCCATCAGAGTTGACGGGAGAACGCCATTTATTTTGCCATGCTATTGATGGACTACCAGTAAAGAATACAAATATTGTGTCTATTCAAATTCTAGCAGGCGATGCTTGACCGCGATCAGTATTGTTAGACGTAGAGACTTTCGTAACTCATGCAATATTCAGATGATTACTAGCTTATAGCATCATCTAAATATCAACTGCTCGGTACTTTGGCCATATGTAGGATGATTGGACATTTCACCGTTCATCATGCCATATATATAACAAGCGCCAATGATCTCCAAACGTCGTCCACTTTGGTCACTTTGTGATTCCGACTTGATAGGTCGCACCACAACGGGATATGGACAACCTGGCATACAGCATACCAGATCATCCCGTTGCATGGTCTGAGGACCAAGCCCGAAATATCCCTCTGGGGTAGTGAAGAAAGAATCCTTACGCACACTAGATCGTATAATGTAATCTTGCCAGAACTGTGTGGAGCTGTAGTTTTCTGAATCAACCTTATCAGGCCAAGAGACATGCGAAGCCGACGACTGATGTCCGGTGAAAGATTCCAGTATATAATCAAGGGAGATCTGTTTTAGCTGCAGCGGTCCGGTAACCAACCAAAGCGCAAATCCACGAATTTGACAAGACACTTCTACTTCACTCAGCGAAAGAAAGTTTTCAACTTGGCCGGATTCCAGATAATTTGATAGAAGAGATATCCAGCCATCAGTTCGCTCAGGTATTTCAGTGGTCTTAGGTAACTTCTCTCCCAAGTTTCGCCTGGCTGACCACGAAAGCACCTCCATAAAAGCAATTGCTTGTGAATAGTAGGCCCAGCGATACATGTCAGATCGGAACTCGTTGATGCTATAACCATTACCAGACTTATCGACAGCCATGGTTCGAAAGAACACTTGCAGTGAGGGTAATCCTGTAGGATGGATAGCTCCAAGATTGATGGCTTCCAGTAACCATTCGTCAAAGGTAGAGACTGGGTCCTCATTCCACTTCAGAATTTTCGCGACCTTGTCGCATATTACTCCTTTGGCGAAGAGGTGAGTTTCATTAATGCTAATTGTGCTCGAGATAGGCCAGTCTGAGCAGTCAACAAAATCATCACCGGAAGATAATAGGCAAGCCGGGTTAGAGTAGTCTGGCACCCAGGAAGGCTTAGATAAGATATTCTCATTTGGTTGAACTCCAGTCCCCAGTAAGCTTACAACTTTCAGTCCGATTGAAGGGTCCTTTAGAAATTGCTCGGTGATCTGAGTGAATAGTGCGCCAGGTGAGAGACTATAGTCAATCGATATCGGGTAGAAAGTTGTTTCCAAGAAACCAAGAATACCATAAATATGATCCAGCGGATTTGATGCATTATGCTCTCGAGTGGCAAGAACTAGATCCCAAAGCGAACCAAAGTCGGCCGAATGACTAGCGGACTGAGTAGCTCTGAGAGCAATGAGATTCGATACAGAACTTGGGGGTTTGGACTTCGCTATGCCGTTGAATGATTCTTCAGGGAGGATCCGAGACAAGCCGTAAAGATAGGGCGTTTGAATTGCTTTGAGAGCATCTTCGAAAACATGGCTGCTGATCTGCTTGCTACCACACAAAAGCAGGATGTTCTTCGATAGGACATACTCTTGCATAATCCAGATTCTTCGCCAATATGATCTCGTCCACAAAGATGCCACAGCCTCGAAATCGATATCTTGCAGGCCATGAGAGAGTCTTCGCTCAAAGATATCTCCAGCCTTTTCATCGAAAATGTTCCCCACAGCATGAAGGAACTCTGTTGGGAGCATGGTCGGATTGGTGTATTCTTCTCCAGGGTGATCTTTCAAAGCCAGGATATCTTCTTTAACGACTTTTGTGGCTTCAGCAACCGCTAGACCAAATTTTCGAAATAGATTGAAGGCCAATGAACTGTCATCGCTTTCGGGACCCAACCAGATAATGGTTGTAACAGCTCCAGCGAAGATATCACGCATCATCGGGAGCTGATGGCTTTTGTCCTTTACATCGTTTTGATTGATGCTGATGGCGTCAGCCCATAATGGTCCCTCGAATCCCTTCGATCGTAATTGTGTTAATGCTGCAGCCAGGTTCTCCGTAATGTTTACAGGGTGATGGTTGACCAGAATTTGTACAGTTCGAGATTGATCGCCCCATACGTATGACAGCGCATAGTAGATTGGAAAGTCGCGAAGTGATATCACATCCAGGAAACATTCCAGAGAAGCGGAAGGATCCTGTGATGGAAGGATTCGTATGAGGCGCAGTTCTTGGTTCTCCTCATCGAGAGGGCTATAAATTATTCTGACTTCCATGATGTAGATACTCAGAGGCCAGGACCAGAGTTAGATAGAGTTTGGAGGAGCAAAGCACGAAAAATTGGCTTCAAAATGATGTGCTCAACATAGAAATCACAGCAGATATGGCACATCTATCTTACCAAACAGTGCGGCTCGCCAAGCTCATCCTGCCCTCTTTGGACATTTGAATGAGTGCCATGCCATCTGCGATCAGGTAGATAACTTAACAACAAGTATGATGGAAACGTCTGCCTCATGTGGGACGCACGAAACTGAAAGCTTTAACACGACGGGAATATGCAGTGCTGATCTTATCCCCAAGAAGCTAGCCTATTTCCTATTTTGTTGTTTGCGATATCAACTACATCTCATTATTGAGGCCACAGAGCACCACTTGATCGCCAGATTAATGTTATGACCGGGAATCCGCGGTTACGATAATTGACCGAGCACTGCAGCGGAATAGTTCGCTATAAAATGGTTCTCTATTAAACATCAAGTCTTATCAAGCTATAAATCGCTCAGCAAGTTCATATCGTGTATTCCAATATATCATCACATCATACACGACATCCTCATGCACCGAAATCCATCTTCAGCGCGATACTCGGCTCCTCTTTCTCTTCTCGCACTTCTCTCCTCACGCCACCCTCCCGAATAACCTCCTCCAAGAAGCCCTTCTCTTGCGGCTCCAAACCACCAAGCACGCCTCGGAATACTGTTTGTTCAGCTGCAGCACACTCAAGCACTCGCTCAGCTACCTCTTTATAGCTCGAAGATCCAGCATTTCGTGCCCATGATGCCAGTGTCGGTAATACTAAAGCCATGCCAGCTTGTAGCTTGACGGGCTCAGAATGCACGCTTGGTGAGGTAAGTAGTGCAGTGAGTGCACGAGCGACGATGCTACGTGCCTCGTCGAGACCTTCCACTGTACTTGCGGCGCCAACAAGCGAGAGGGCGTGGGGAATCACGAGTGCGCGCAGGACATCGTCGGCGGGATGATTGGCGGGTGCGACAAGAAGGCTGCGCGTGCAGGATGCTGCGACTTTGCTTGGGATGCGGCTGGTCAAACAGTCGCCGAGCTCAGATGCAAGGTGAGCTAGTAATGGGTCGGCAGGAGAGAAAATATTAGACGCGGTGCTGAAAAGGATGGTTATGGCGAGCAAACAGTTCCTCTCACAGGGAACCGCAGCGTCTGATTCCCGGCGTTGGGCGTGTTTCAGAATGGTGAGGAATCGTGCGAGCGCTGTGCGCACTTGAGCAGCAGTTTCTTTGCGAGGATGGTCGGATGTGGTGATGGAGGCAAGGAATCGTTTGAAAATGGGGAGACTTTGGGGCACTACGGCTGCCTGGCATGAGGGTGTAGCGAGTATGGTAGCGAAAATGTGTAGAATACATGCGTGTAAGTCTGTCTCGATGATAGTGGGAAAAACGGAAGAGGCATCAACAAGGGCAGATAATGCGAGAGTTAGTAGTGCGACAGCCTCGTCATTGAGTGCGTGTCGGACGCGAGATTTGTCATCCGTGAGATTTGGAATGAGGCCAGCTACAACAAGAACGATAATACGTGTAAGTTCGAAGAGCTGATCAATATCGTCTGAAAGCTTTTCTTCCTCGACTGGAGCATTGGGGTCCTTGCGAGCAGACGGATGCTCAAGGCACAGATTACGCGCAATTTGCACTATGACAGATTGAACATTCAGGGACTCGGTGAGTACAAGCCTGTCAACCATATCCATAGTCTCGGAGAAGATTATCTCTTGATAAATTGCGCTACCAGAAACGGAAGGTCTGAGGATCTTTTTGAGGGCCGTGAGTAGTTCCAGTGTATGACTGCGACTGTTTCCTTCGTCATTCGATCGGCTGACAAGAGCCTCAAATGCAAGGCCAAATAAGACGAAGAAAAATGCTACAGGCTCATTACGGTACGGAATGATGGTTGCTTTTGGAGCGTCGCCGTTCGTCTCAGTGAGCTCAGTTTTGCCATCCAGAGCGTCGAAGACAAACTCACTGTCCTCGTCAATTAGGCTAGCAATAGCCTCAACAAGTTTGAGCCAAGATGACTGATAGAACTGGAGTAGTGTCTCCCGGTTCAACGCAGCATAGATGGTATCCAGATTGCCTGAGAGACCAGAGCCTGCGGCCATAGAGATATCAGGCTCGAATCGCAATCGAGCATATTCTCTGAGTGAAGCAAGCCACAATGGTGTCAACTTGGCAATCTTAGGCTTCAAAGCATCGGCAAGATATTTCCTTTCTGAGCTGGCAACTTGCAACTCTGCCCATGCGGAAAATATCGCCATCTTGACCATGACCATCGCATTAGAGCTCAAGCCTTTCAACTCTCCAATGGAAGCACTTTCCGAGTTGACTATCACGGTTAGCATAGGCTATATAGATGATTTCCAAAGACTTACTGGAGAATGAATCTAAGGCAGACGACAGCAAGCTCAATATCCTCGTCATCTGCTTGATCTCCGTGACAATACCGGCACTCACAAACGTAGCGCACACATAGACCGCCTCGGCTGCTAGCTCGGGCGACGAATCTGGTCCAAAGGCTGGATTGAGAGCCGAGCTAATTTGGGCCTGATGCTGTTGTAAGAGTGTAACATCAGGATACTCTGGATCTGGTGTCTCGCTAAACATCTATCCAATGGATTAGCGTTCAGCATTCGCCACTAATCTTTGGAGAAGAGGCCTGCCTACCTTGAGCAATTGATTAATGATTTTCAGCCCTCGAATCCTCAGTGCCACCACCCCAGTTGTACTGGCAGAGAAGGCCATTCGCACCACATCAGCCACGCGGCCCTGCAAGGCTTGCAGAGCCTCACTCGTGGCATCCTGTGCTGCATCGCGCTCCACCATACGTAAAAGCTCGCCCATGAGATCCATAGCAAAGGTACGCGTCTGCCACTTCAGTAATTCTTGTGTTGAGCTTCCTTCTGCGGCATCATCCGCCGCCGTGCCAAGTGATGCCGCAAAACCCGCAACCTCCTCGTCCTGAATATCAGTTGTAGATTTAGGCTTCTTGGGGGCCACAGGCTTGTTCGAGGTCGTTTTCTTCATGGTAACTTTTGTGAGTACCTTGTTACAACGTTGAACCCAGTCTGAAGTCTGTTCAATAGCCGACTGGTGCAGCCAGTTGCGCAGAATATGTTTGACAGTGTCGTCGTCAGGGTCTTTGTCCAAGAGAAGCCAGAGCGTGTCTTCTAGCCCTGGCTCGGCAGTGCGCAATACTTCTTCTGTGTCGCGGCGCATCAGGTTATGTAGACCATCTAGCGAAGATGTCCGTATGCTTGGGACATGGCTGTCAAGGTTGTGTTGCAATTGGCGCACGTATACGGCAAAGTCCATATAGCCGGGTGCATATAGCGATAAGTGCTCTTGGCAGCGCAAGCTCTCGATGAGAACTATTGAGGAGGCTTCGGCGCCAAACTTTTCAATGAGCATCAGGATAAGATCTCGCGTTTTAGCGGTGTCTTGAAGATCTGGACCGAGCACATTGATGAGACTGCCCACGCATCGGGTTATGACAGCGGGACAAGGTAGCTCAACTTCTAGGTTAGACCAAGCCAGTGAGCCAACCTCCTCGTTATGAGAGTCGGAATAGTATAGCTGAGCTAGAAGACCAAGAGTGCTCGTTACGTATGGCGCAAAGTTCAGCCCCGCGGCATTAGCAAGCCGGCTGATACTTTCCAAAGCCCAGAAATGAACAGTTGGGTGAGGATCACTACTGAGCGAGTTGAGAACGCCAAGGATCTTCTTAAGATGTAGTCCTGCTGCCATGCCACCAAGCTGAGAGTAAATATGGCCAAGAGCCATGGCACATCCTGAGCGAGCACTAGGTTCGCGATTGGCAACAATATGCTCAATCAGCTCATCTACCTCCTTGACCGTGAACTGGTTGCCGGCGACACGAGCAAGTCTTCCAATACCTTGAGCAGCAATATGCCGAACATACTGATCTGGGTGTATGAGGAGGCCACGGAACAGCGATCGCATCAGAGTTGTCACTGATTCGTTCCGAATATCGCCTGAAGGTAGGACAGTCTCTTTTACGGTGACTTTGAGGGCTCCTAGTAATGCCATTGCCATGTTCACTGACATTGCTTCTTTCCTTGCAGGATCTCGCAGTAGACTGCTATCACCCATGAATGACCTAAGTTGCTCAAGGATGCTCTCTTGAATACGGTGGCCTTGAAGAGGGAATAGAATAGCAAACAGGTGTATAGCCGCATTCACGACTTCCGTAGCCGGTGGTTCTGCTATTGGAGATATGGTCTTTACTTTACTGCTGTAAAGCTTGATTGAGTCATATTCCCGACCGCGGCCTATGGGTGAGAGAAGCTAGTAGAATTTAGCAAGGTCGTCGTGAATAGAAGTTAGCGTTCATACCAATGTTTCAATGACAGAATAGCTGCCTTTATCCGAAATCCAGCTTTGACTCTCTTCACTATTATTCTCTCCGGGATATAATTCCAAGTCAAAACCTCGGACCAAAGTAGTTACGCCGAAACCGTGGTTATCGCCCACGTCCCAAATGCTCTCAAAAGACCCCGATGAGCTAGCAATAGCAGCGCTAATCGAGGTATTTTGTGTGTAGTTGTCAGGTGATGCAAAACATGATATTGTGAGAGGTAGCAGATTTGTCTGAAGAATGATCTCGCTTGTCCCTTGTGGTGCATCAATGATGAGTCGCGAGTAACACTGTAGTACTCTTCTCCGAACCATGAGGTCAAAGTCAAATAGCTGCAGGGATGGTGACAGTCGCTGATTCATATCATCTGTGCTCTTCTTGGACGGTAGGCTGCCCAGGAAAATGGTTGTATTATGAAGCATTGTCGCCAATCGTTTGGTAACATCTATGGTCAGCAGTCTTTTGTTGTACTCTAAGAAAGTGAGTATTGTTCCGAGTGCGCACTCTCGAACGTGAGCTAGAAAGCTCAATTCCAGCATGTTGCGGCTGGCTATGTTATCCTTATTCAAGGGTTTCGGTAGTGCGTTCTTCCAAAGCAAGAGAAGCTGTGATGTATGTATCTTGACAAAATTGGGCCCGAGTGTCATGAGTCCCCCAAGCAGAATCCAGGCGACTTGAATTTGAGTACTAGAAAGACGGAGGTCCGAATTGCTGCTCGATGATTTAAGCAGTGTTGTGGCTTGTGATAAAACGCGCGAAAACACATCCACAGAACCATATAGAGGCTGATCAGTCGATACACTGAGAATGGCAGCCAGCCCATTAGCCAAGCCAACGCACTTTCGCGATGTCTGTCTCCCGCTTGATAGTTGTCCGAGTTCTCTAGTCAGACCATTCATACATATGGTTACACAAGAGAGAAGCAATTGTGGGCATGCGAAGACGAAAGCCTTCAGACAATTGGCCGTATACACCTGGACCGTATAACTCGGATGCGTGAGCACTTGCAACAGCGCATCTCGGCACGAATCCGCAATACTGCTAATTCCATCTCCCAGCGAGAGGACCAGTGATGATAATGCGCTCAGTGTCCCAATGAGAACTTGTTTTGGAGGCTCTGGTCGTTCTTTCAGGACTTGAGGGTAGTCTTTCAGCACGTCGTTGATCAGATACTTGGCGGCTCTAAGCTGAGCGGATTCACCAAGAATAGATTTCCCCACAACATCTTCAAGTATAGTCCGCACAATTTGTCTTGCAGTTAGCGCTCTGTATCTGTTGTTGGAAATGGTTGCAGCTCCTAATAAGTCGCCGAAGAGATGACGCGCTATAGTCCCGTATTCGGTCTCAATTACACCCTCTCCTAGACCGCGTAATGTTCTAATGTAGCAAATCGCAACAGCTGCTCTAGCCTTGTTGCTCGTTGCATGTCGCACATAGTGACTGGTCAATTGACGAAGTATATCTCCAAGTCCAAATGATAGAGTAGTAGCCGGCCGAGTTGGAGCAGGAGAATCCGGTCGTTCGATCTCTTCTTCTTCATCCGGGTTCGGCCCTTTCGTCCCTCGCTTTTTAGGCTTCCTTGGTCTAACAATGGTCTCTGCTTTGGGCTCCTCCGAGTAGCTCTTCACAAGCGCAGTACTCCAGCAAGCCGCCACTGCGTGCCGCACCATTGCAGAATTTGTCTCCATCCCTTTATAAAGTGCGGCGAGCATTTTCTCGTA
Organism: Microthyrium microscopicum; assembly: GCA_010405405.1. Taxonomy (NCBI): domain Eukaryota; kingdom Fungi; phylum Ascomycota; class Dothideomycetes; order Microthyriales; family Microthyriaceae; genus Microthyrium; species Microthyrium microscopicum. The sequence goes on along the minus strand of MU004241.1, from coordinate 105,849 downwards.
GTCATTCGAATTATCGAAAAATGCTGTATGTTCCATCAATTGCTGCATGCAATAGCAGGCCCGCACCTGTACCATCTGCGCCTTATCTCCCGACGTCGCATTGCGAGCTTGTCGCCATACATCTCGCGCGCCCGCTTCGTCTGCTCCAATGTTGACACCAATGTATAGTCGACCGAGCGCCTTGAAGATAGATCCGCGAATGCCCGCATGGTTTGACGAGTTTTTGAGAGTCTTCAATAGTGTTGTGACAACAAGGATCGAGAGATTGATCGCGCTATCACCAGCTGCTTCGAATATGGCGCCTAAACAATGGATTGCTGCGTGTCGCGTGCTTGCGTCTTTATCTGTCTTGCCCACACCGACTAGGCCCACGAGCTCATTGATACTCTCAAAAAGTAGTTTTCTATTTCCTTTGCCGAAGATCTGGGCAAAGCAAGCACCGAGATTGTTGCGGATAACTCGGGTTGGCGCGGGGACAGGCAGTGCGAGAATCTTGAAGAGGGTCCGCTTAATATGGATTTGGTGTGCGGATGCTCCATCGGCATCCAGGCTTGAAACGAAGCGCAATAACTCGGCGGTAAAGGTAAGAAGGAAGAGTTCTTGCTGCTCTGAAGGAAGGGCGTGCAACTTTTGAATGTCGAGATCGGGAGTATCGCTATGGCCATTGGAAGCGGGTGGGCTGGCGTCCGCCATGGTGGATGATGATTTCAATGATCGGTGATGTTACAGTCAATGTCGAGTTGAATGTGCTCGAGAGCGGACATAATGATTATGTGATTATGGAGAGGAAGCACTGAAGATATGTTCAGGAGCAGCTTAAGGTTGATCTTCAACGTCGTTTCGTGGCCGGAGCTTGAACGGCTTGATCGCTCTCTGATTGGCTAGTTGTCTGGTCGTAACATCGGTTCAAATCTTGATGTCGACTTTTTATTTTCAGTGCCATCTTGGCTACTACAGTACATAGGTACTACTCAATACATGTGTAGCCTAAATGGCGCCCCCAGCTTTCGCTATTCATCCCATAAAAGCGCGCCTTTTCACAACATCAACAAGACCTCAATACTGCTCCCTTCGCCGCCAATGGATCGTCCACACACCCCATCGACTTTTCTCCTCATCTCCCAATCGCAAAGGCAAATGGCCAACCATCAAACTGGACAAAGGACGCGCCGACGTTAACAAAGGCAGACTACGCACCGCCCTCGCCGCCGAAATCATACACGCCTCGAAAAGTACGACGCCCCCTCTCGAACGAACGTTTGATATACAAATCTAATTCACAAGAATAGTTGGCGGCCCTGATCCAAACGGCAATCCGCGACTCGCCGACGCACTTGTGCGCGCACGCAAGAACAGTTTACCAAAAGCCAATATCGACGCTGCCATAGCGCGCGGTCAAGGTTTGACGACCAGCGGCGCGAAATTGGAAAGTGCTACGGAGGAGGCCTTGGGTCCGGGTGGAGTGGCGCTGTTGATAGATTTGTTGACGGAGAATCGGGCGGGGACGAAGATCGAATTGAGGAAAGTGTACAAGTTGTTTGGTGCAACGGACTCAAATACAGCGTTTCTGTTTGACAAGAGGGGCCAATTGGTATTTTTGGGAGAGGTTGATGAGGAGAAAATGGCAGAAGCTACCATGGATGCTGGTGGGCTTGATTTTCAGCAGGAGGAGGATGGGAGGTGGACGGTGTGGACGGAAGTAGACGATATGAAGACCGTAGGCGATGCGCTGAAGAAACTTGGGTTGAGGCTTGACGAGTCCGAGATTGTGTGGGAAGCCAAGGGCGATATGATGGTGGCTGAAGATAGCGTGGATCAGGAGACAGGTGAGACGGTGAGAGAGTTCGTTGAAAAGCTGGGAGATATCTCTGGCGTCAAGGCAGTATACATGAACGCACGTTTCGCCCAACCTTTGCTCTAGCCGGGAAAAGGTCCTTCGGATAGAAACAACAGGAACTCGGGCACGACATCGTCAAATTGTGTCCATCCATTCCGGTCCACTCCCGCCATCTTCACAATGAAAACATCGCCGTTGTAGTTTTGGCGTGGTAACCAGGCAGGAATGGACTGATTTTGTGGAAGACTGCCATCAATGTCACTTGAGCATAAGACCTGATAGCGCCCAGCGATTTGATGACCATGATGCAAGCGCATTTGATAGTGTATGCCGAGTTGAAGTAGGACACGTTCTTCTAGATCTTGCTGCCAGTGGAGATGTTTGTGTGGGTCTGAAGGATGGAAGGAGATGTTGAATCTTTCTTTCAAGCCAGACTGCCACACATGATTGGTAGCCCAAAAGCGCCGCAAATCTGGTATATTGTAAGGATGGCCGAATTCGCCCCTGAAGGCTACTGTTGTATCGAGCGGGATGAGATGAGGAGAAGAGCCGTCAGCAGGCAGCCTGACAGCAACAATGGCCACAGATGGAGGCGGTGGAGGTAGAGATAATCGATCACCTTCTCCGCCACAGATGGCAAGGAAGAAGCATATCAGGATGAGGACGCCGAGAATCCAAACAAACATGTTGAAGAAATTGAAGAGCTAGGAAGCTTAAAGAGATTGGCTAGAGCCCTTGAAGAAGAAGCTTGCTGTTGATGCGTTTCCAAGGTTTGGAGTAGTAGGTGTAGTCAGAGAATTGTTGTGGTTGAGGCAGCTCCAGCTCAGTGTAAGGTGTTGGATGTTGATGCCTCAGCAACCTAGGACTGTCATTAGTCGGAAAGTGACGCTGAGAAGAGATGGAGCTTTCCATCTTAAGATGCTCATGAGTGCTCTCAGGATGTTTTCGGTTTACAGAGCAGCCCTTCGTGTAATGATTTCAGAATTTCGAACGTTCTTTACTTATCTCTCCAGGTAGGCAGTCCATCGAGGCCGCTCACGGACAATCTACTGTGTCGCAAGACGTGAGAAGGTATCAAGGCGAGAATACTATCAATGAAGAGGACTACTCTTGGCTATCACGGCTACATTTTGGTCACAGAGCCATAATACAATGATGAGAAAAGCTGAGCTTCGATTAAAATAACCATCATGAGAATATTACAATACTACAGGGCATTGTGCTCCACAAAATACTCTACAGTCATCTGTTCTGTGCTGATGACCCCTACGCAGCAACCTTTACTGGTCCTTCGGATAGGAAGCTCAGAAACTCCGTACTCATGTTCTCATAGACTGCCCATCCGTATTCGTTCTGCGCTTCTTTGGCCATCTTAACAATGAAGACATCGCCACTGTAATTGGGACCCAGCCAATTAGGTACGGACTGGTTTCTATGCAGGCTGCCGTCATCTCCCATAGAGTGGAGGAGGTAGTAAGTCCCCATGATTAGATCGCTGTAGTGCCTTTGAGGGATGTGATACTCTTGAGGGCAAGTATGTCGTTGCATCGTTTTGCGCGTCCTTTTGACGCAGCACTGCTCTGAACCACCAAGTAATTGCCTGACCAGGTCTTGTTGCTGCTCTCTATGCCCATTGCCGATATTAACATCGCGCAAGAGATCCAATCTCTTCATGTCGCGAGAACGCCAGGCTTTGGTGGTTATCCAGAATTGTCGTAGATCTGGAACGTGAAGCAGGAATTCGTCTCTGGCACGATCGCAGTCTTTGGGCGTCATTGTCTTGAGTGTGATGAGATGAGGAGACGAGCCGTTGGCTGGAATTCGGACTCCAGTGATAGTCGCGATTGGGCGATTATGTGGTGGGAGATCACATTCGGAGCACCAAAGCCAGCGAAGGAGATACTTGAGGCTGCGGAAGGCGCTGTAGAGAGTCCAAGCATATGCCAGGATGAAGATTGAGAAGAACTTTACTTGCTCCACGACAGGAGAGTTTGGGATCGTCTTATCGTAGCACACGAATTCAGATTGTCTTGGAGGGACACCAAGAGTGACATGAAATGAATCTGACATCTTGTATGTGGCTTGGGGATGGGCGGTAGCGAGGATGAATAAGAGTACAGCTTGCGATGGGCTGATGGCCTTGTTTTTCTTGCAGAGTCTATAGTAAGAGCACAGCGGGTGCCGCAAAGCAATTTAAGTATTTATGAGTTGCCAAAATGTGACACCATAGCATTGGATTGCAGGGGTCGGGTAGAGCAACAAGTCTCAGAAGAGACAAATAACTTTCGATTGTCTCGTAGGGTCTTTCTTAGACTGGCATCGGAAGGATCCGCCGTTGACAACCAGGTACCTCTTCTTGTCGCCATAGCAAACACAATTCCAATGGTCCAAGATATGCGTTATTTAGGAACTTGAAAAAGCAAGCCTAGAGCGATTCCACTGATTTGGCCGCTCGTCGTCTCCAGTCAAATGAGATGCCCACGAGAACCGCCCGCGGGCATTCTGGGCCCAGTAATGGTAGTAGAACCAGGAACGGGTGGCGGAATAGCTGGATCTGACGCTTGCTTGGAAAGAAAATTGAAGCAGCAGTGGAGAAACCAGACAAGAGCTGAGAGATAGACAATCAACATGTAGACAACCGAACCGAGGAACAAGGTTGCGATGTGTATGGCAACAATTGTCTTCCCGATCCCGGGGAGCAGGTGAGTCAAAGCCGGCATTATTGATGGCAATGCACTCTTAGATTGGGTTTTTTGAGCAGAGGTATTTGAAAGCTCGAGATGGGTTGGTGTTGGATTTTGGCGAGGGTCAAGTTAATGTATTTCGATGGTACCAGGCAGAGAATATTTCTTGTACGGTTGCTGGGATGGACTTTGTGGTGAAGAGTTAGAGCCTTAGAGGCTCTGTGAGGTTGATAGCTTGAATAATGAGGAGGTGTTAGAGTCATGTAGCGTACGTACATTAGGTGGGAAAGAGGTGAAAGAAGAGTCTGAACATAATTTTTCATCTGACTTGCCAAAAGAATTCCATCGCCTCATTGTAGACTGAGTTCCAGATACCTCGCTGTCAGCCTGAGAGACATCCTACAATGGAGTGATTTGAATCCAGCAGGTATCCAATCTGAAAGAAGAGACAAATATGTGTTCCTCGTATATACTCCAGTCCTGAATAGACTACCGCGATGATATGAGTTGAGTGTCCATTCTATGGCAAAGTGATATATGAGTCGCTCCAGTACGGTACATATTCGTTGTTGGGGTATCGTTCCACCATATAATCATCAACGCCTTGCAAATGCCGCATATTTTTATGTCCTTTAGCGAGCCCTCATCCTTCTCGTCCTCGTATGCGCCTGCCCATCTCGCCGACCACTTGAGGTGGAAACCGTTGAGTTCTTAATTTGGCCACCTCTTCAAAATTTCCAGCATCCAAGGCTTCTTGCTCCAACCTTAATCTTCGTACCTCAAGCCGTCGTAATCGTAGTCTTTCCAACTCGCCGTCTAGCTCGTGGAAGTCGCGTGGGACTTTGTTGGATTGTTCTTTTGTGGGCCAGAAATCAGGGACGGAGAATCGTTGATCGAGGTTTGTGCCGAAGTAGTACATGATGCCAATGGGAAACAAGACATAAATGCCGAACTAGAATTTATTAGTATAGCTCTTGACTCTGGTGGCAAGCAATCACGTACCTTGAAAACTTCGAGATTTGGCCCGCCCATGATGACTTTATTGCTTGGTCCACAGCTCAAAAGACTTTGATCGAGTCTCCAAGGGTTTTATGGATGGTTTATGGCTGGTTGGTGGATGGGTATAGGAATCGATGATGGAGTGAAGTCACAACGATCATGGCAACATCCGTGCGGCTTAAAATTTTGGTGGAGCTTCACAACTGGACGCGACTCAACACCAACAACCGCCAAGCTTCATTTCTCGAAACAATACATCAAGATCCCAAATTCAATATTTCAAGAGATGTAGCCAACTGTATTCTCTCCTCCATCACCATGTTGGCCGATTGAACTCAACGGCCATGGATGCAGGCCAATGGTTTGTATCAAGCATAGCCCCTCAACGCATTCGACTCATGGGCCGAGGTAATCAGACGTCGCTCGGTATTTTCTGAGGAATCAAGTCAAGGACCTGCATCACATACTGTTCTTCACCCCGCTAGGAGTTGACTATCTTTCTTCCTCTCTATCACTCCAAACACAATACCAAGAGCCAGGAAACATACAATCGCCAACATGTCAGGACAAGAAATCCTCTTCGAGAAGCGCGGCAATGTCGCTATCATCACCTTCAACAAAGAGCCAAAGCTCAATGCTCTCAATGCCGCCAACTACTTTGAGCTCGCTGCTCTGATGAACCGCATTGCTGCAATGCCAGAGATACATATCACTGTCATCACCGGTAAAGGCCGTTACTTCTCCGCGTAAGATCCCCACTGCTATCACGCAGAAGCTCAAACTGACCCCTTCCAGTGGCGCCGACGTGACCGCCCCACGCAAACCCGCCGATTCCTCCCAACCTTCCGCAGAAGTTGAGTACTACCTCCGCGGTTTCGTAGCCCAGAACATCTACCTCACACACGCCTTCTACACCCATCCCAAGATCCTATGCATCGCCCTCAACGGACCTGCTGTCGGTCTATCCGCCGCAATCACCGGTTTCGCCGACTTTGTATATGCTCAGCCTCACTCTTTCCTTCTGACACCATTCACATCATTGGGACTTGTGACCGAGGGTAACGCCAGTATCGCTTTTGTCCAGAGATTGGGAATAGCCAAGGCCAACGAGGCACTTATCCAAAGCAAGCGCATCAGCGCGGAAGAGCTAGTGCAGACAGGCTATGTGAACAAGCTATTCAATTTTGGACGTGATGAGAGTGACAAGTTCCTAGCAGCTGTTTTGGAAGAGATCAAGGAACGCATGGGCGATCACTTGAACCCTGACTCTATGATGAAGGTCAAGGCACTCATTCGCGCGCCATACAAGGAGAAGATGGATGCTCAAGGAGTCGCAGAAGTATTTGGCGGTATGGAACGATTTTTGGCAGGTATCCCACAAGAGCAATTCGCGAAGATGGCAAGCAAGCAAAAGAGACATAAGTTGTAAAGTTGACACGAGGGTTTATATCATGGCGTTGAATCTGGAGGTCTTCTAAAATAGAGTATTTATACAATATAGGCGTGCACGCATATCCCATGCAAGTGTAAGGTTAGCTATGTTAGCGTGTACAACCCAAAGTCCTCATAGCATCGTCATGTCTACCGTGAAGCATCATAACTCAGTACTCGCCGTAGTACAGCCAGATTTCATCTTCACCCATGCGATGCATAGCCGCATCATTCATAAGTATTTGTTTCCCTGCGATCGATCCCTAATCATCACGCACAGGACTATTGCTCCTCTGTCTAGCTCGGGGCAGATGCCCGGCACCACGATTGCGGTTGATTTCAAATGGCTTACTTCTGTGGTGCTCATGATGTTCGAAATTACGTTGAACCGAATCATATCGGGTGGGTCGATTGCGATCCTGGCTATGTCTTCGTCGCTCAAAATCCCGTCCGCTTGGATACTAATCATCGCGCACAGGGCTCCGGCTCCGTGATGGACTTCTTCGGTCCTCGTACCGCTCGCCATCGCGGTCTCGATAGCGATCCCGTCGTCGTTCGCGCTCGTCCTGACCGTCTCGCTCTCGTCTTCGTTCCCGCTCACCACCTCGTGCCTTCTCATCAGCCTCACCGCCCTCCTCCTGCTTAATAGCAGCCGCCCTCCGCTCCTCCTGCCTCTTCCAATGACTTCCCTCCACATAATCCCGTCCAATCCCCAACGCCTTGCGCACCCTCTCACTTTCCAGCTCCTTTGCCCTCGCGCCCTCATGTGTCGTCAACTTCTCGCCTCTCTTCACAGTTGACGCAGAAGCCGACTCGCTTTCTTTGCTAAGCTTAGCCCGTAGTTTGTCGACCTTCTCATCGATAGCGTCTTCATCGAGCTTGCCCTCTTCCTCCAGTTCATCTCTCAACTCGAGACAGGAGACTTCTATTTTACGTTTACGCTCGTGCTCGAGGATTGCTGGGTCGGGCGCCCGTGGGATGTGTGAGGCATACTCGGCTGGATTGTGCGTGGGACGTGGGTCGCGGGGTTTGAGATGGCTGAGGTTGCGTTGTACGTAGCCTGATGTGCCGGATCCACGGGGCGTGGAGAGACCGACGTTTGATGACATTTCGTCGGCGAGGTGTGTTTATAGTGGTTGGAGGGAGAGTTGTGGGGTTGGTGAGTGTAGTGGAAGGGATAATAAAAAATTTGGTGGAGAGTCTGAACCTTGGTAGAGGGGAGGTTGATATGTGGGGTTATGGTTGCTTTAAAGGGGCTGGCTTTGCTAGCGTAGCCTTGTTCAGCCTTATGGCTTCATGTCTCTCAATTCGACAATATCCTATGACCCATATACTGAATCTGAGAGTGGAAGCTTCATCGTATGCAGTTTAAGCTTTGTGGCAAATAATTCTCACTCGGTAGCGCCAGTTATGAACCACAAGTTCAAAGCAGCATCACATATCTTGACCACTCACATAGTCCACGATAGCACGCAGCAATTTCTATTCTTCACTAAAGGTATCTTTTGACTTCTGCCAGCCTAAGTCAATTGGTCACAGACACTGCATTCATTTAATTTCAAACAGATTGGACGTGTGTAATCTCAATCTCATCCTACGGGGCATTAGTCGCGATAACAATAGCACAGCTTAGGCATACTCACATAAAGATCACCAGGCTGAATCAAGCCCTCAATTCCAATACTGGAAAGGCTCGGATCCGCCCTAACAAACGTACGATATTCTGGTGCGCCTGGGCGGACCACATTGTCCGCCGCAATCACAGTGCCTTCTTTGAACAAGCCCAGTGACCGACACAACTCAAAATGTTCCTGATATAACTTCTCCACATGATCTAGAAACAGCAAATCAATCTTCGAGATATCACTTTTATCCAGAAGCTTTTTCAAGTTCTCCTCGGCAGGTCCAACAACCACTGAGATGTATTTGCTCAGTCCGGCAATTTCAATTAGCTTGTCTGCAATGGATGCAAATTTCGGGTCCAATTCCAGACTCCACACGTGGAATTCAGCATCTGCGCCGTGCATTTCACGCAGCGTGTTGGCAAATAGGATGGCCGAATATCCCAAATAGCCTCCTAGCTCAACAATGACCTTTGGTTCCTCCTTTTCAAGCAAGTCCACCAGTACCCCAGATTTGTGTGGGCCAATGGAAATCAGAAAATCTGTGTTTCTTGAGTATTCGTCCATGGTAGCCAGCATCTTTTCTGGAGAGCCTTTGATTTCGTCCAATTGCTGGTGCGATTCAATAAATGCTAGTAAACCTTCTTCACGGCCATCATGGGACTAGAGAGGAATCAATTGCTGGGCTATGGCATTGTCTGGAAGGCTTACCTCTTTCCCTGTTTTGATTGTTGTCGCAAGGCCTGGGTATTGCTTTGTAATGACGTCCCAATCTATGACTTTGTCTGACATTTTGTGCAACAGTTGGTGTTAGAAATTCAAAACGAGAAGATAACGCTGTATATGTCAAGATGGAAAGTGAGCGTACGTTGAAGATTGAGGAAGATGAATTAGCTTTCATATATGGCTGACCCTTGTAGGACGTAATTTATGAAGCAATGATCCCTGTAGATGCTAGAGAATAGCAGTAGGCAGCACTAGGCTGCTCGCTGTTGTGCTGACATGTAGGTAGAGTACTACCTGTTAGTAGTAGAGAAGTATGTAGTACAAAAGATCTTTTCGTTGATTCAATACCTCATGACTTACTAAACGTCAACAGGGTACGATAGCTTAGGTATGTGCTCTACAAAACCTTCAAAGTGTTCTTGATGCATTCAAGCTTATAGGTCTCAAAGTACGCGAAAGGCCCAAGATACAAATGTCAGAATGTATTCGGCCAAAATCCACGGTCATCCTCCAATCATAGAGTTGGGGTGCCAGGGCCTCAGCCTCGCCGCCATACAGTCGGGCTCTGGTTCCGGTCAATATGGATAGCTCATAGCTGAAGCCTAGCTCAGCCTTCTCATTGACCTTTCATATCGCTTTTTCTCGGGCATTTTGTAGAAGTTCTTGAAATCTACTTTGTAATCTTCATCAATAGAAATCCCAACGACAATCTCTATACAAGACGACTCGTCGAAGAATATTGCGTAAGCGCTCCCTAGGTACCTACCTTAGATATGGACGAGACCCTTGCCACGAAGTTTGCTGCCTTGGATCTTTACGATAACTCGCTAACTGAAAATCACTCCCACGTCTACGAGGCCAAATATAATGAAATTGTTGCCTTTGCCGACAAGACACGAGCCGCAGACTTCTTCCCTGGAGAACTCTGTGTCACAAGAGAGCTAGCTGAACCATTCACTTATGGAGGGCTTATGATCATACTGCAAGAGCCGCGAAAATCTCACCCGTGGGTTAAAGGCATCCAGGCAGTCATATCAGATTGTCCCACCTTGAGCATACTGGACGAAGGCCTTTCAAATATATCCGGTCTCAGCTTGACATGTGGAGTATCGGTTTTGGACGCAAGACCATTTTTCAATGAAGAGATTGACAAGCTTAACGAACAGCAGTGGCATCAATTAAAATACCTTGTTTTTCAGGCTATTGATGCAAAGCGTCCGGATGTTCTGCTACTGATGGGTACAGTATGAAGTCAAAGCTCCATGATCAGAGAGTCCTCTCTAAAGTAATTACAGGTTGCGAAGCAGGTGGTTGATCGACGAAAAAAGTTGAATTGCTCGCCAAAGATTATTCAAAGTTACCATCCAAGTTATTACCTAAGGCGAATGCAACGAGACCCAGCAATGTATCAGGCGATTTTCGATACTCTTCGAGATGCTTGTAAGACTGTCACTGGCAATAGAAATTTGCCTAAGCTTTGGGATGTCGATCCAGGACAAGTAAAAACAACATGTTACACAGCGGAGCCGGGCCATGGGCTTTCCAATCCCTCTCGTTCTATAATATACTCCTTCGGAGGGTTTCTGAAAACTCTTATCAAGTTGAGCTTGAACCCGGATGATTTCTTGCCCAGGCCCAACATACTACCAAGGCCATACGCAACACTTGCACGGAGCATGGGATTCTACTGTAATCAAGATCTCTCTCAGATCGAACATGATCTATCGAATACTGGACTTCCTCGAGCAGTGGTCGAGCATAAGCTGTCTTTACTACCCTTGATAGAGCAGATGAACTCATGCTACGAAAGAGATTCCAATTTTCTACCCGGGTACACTATAAAGTGGGTTGAAGCGCAGAGGTGTCTTATCGAGCAACTCGATACCAGAATTGAAAAAAGTTGTTATTACGTCGCATACGATGGGGAACAGACCGAAAGCATGCCCTCAACTTTGCTCGACGACCACAGCTTGAAACTAGATGAAGAAAGCCTTGTTCAATTCAAGTGCAGGATGATGATAGAGATCACGAAGAGAGTCGATTTGATCCGCAAGTGAACACGTCTTGCATTAGAGACCGAATAAGCTGCCTCACTTGGAGCCACCTAGCCTAGTATCATTTAATGTAGCCTGTGTAGGAAGCCAAGAAGCTTTTGATAAAGCTGTAACACCAAAATTTCTTGTGTGATCTACCACATCCTTCATGCTGTAATCTGAGATTTTGATACAATCATCAATGGAATTCTGGAATCTGAAGGATCGTATTCTAGATAAAAGCCGTCCGCGTGCAAATGGAATTCCTTGCACAACAAATGACCATAGCAATGCTAACGCAAACCGAAGACGACTTGCTGCACAACTCGTTTGATATTCCCACCAGCGCTCAAACTCATTTCGAGTTATTGAAATTGCCCAAGGGCTATTTAAAGCTCTGATGGCTAAAAGTGCTCGTTTTCGAATCGATCTCTCGGTACATCTTTCTCCCATGCCAATCTTTACAGTAATCACTGTCTTGGAACAACTCACCATACCAAGACTAAGAAAAGTTCAAAAAATTTGCGTGCCAGCAAGATCCGCATTGTTCTAACTGGACCACCTTTGCCCCATTCACATAAGGCATGGCTTCAGCGACCTTCATTGATGATGATGCCAGTATAGTAATGCACCACGCAGTAGAGGAAACCATTTTATGGCATAGCGATCGAATACAGAAGGCAAATCTGTTTGTTCCTGCGAAGATGCTGGCAGCTTGTACCACAGCTGGCGTTGATCCCCTGATTGCCATTCTGGGTCCAAGACTGTTCATACACTTCAAACTTAGCCCAGAAGGAAAGCAGTATCTGGATCATGCTCTGGCAAATCTAGCCTGCATTGATGCTGGATCCGGGATGAGTTTTGGCTTCACGACAGTTGACGGCTTTGGGGCTCCAGATATCATTCGCATGATAGCCTTCAGCGACGCAGGCAGTATTTTCATTGCTGTCTGTGCTTCCCTGATGGAGTGCTACTCTCTGGATATGGCTACACAAATAATGTCAAGCCTCTGCGAGTCAGAATCCATATCACAGGTGATCTCGCCAAATAGCTCCTCATGGCGACGCTTCTTGGAAGCATGCTCCGGTTATTTGGCGACAACGAGTTTTCCCTGTCTTGCTGAGCAGTACATGTCGTTTCCAAATTGCACACCGACAGTAGAGTGGCAGCCTGACACAAATTATGTCAATAAAAACCAGTTGGGAGCGTTTCAGTCAACGAGGAGGAGCACAGGAAGCTTTCGAGGCTGTTCGGAGCCATCACACATTGCGCTCGCATTAAGAAAATTGGCGGCTGTACCTATGTCCACTACTGAAAACAATAACATTCTGGAGATCCATGGTAGAGATGATATAGCGTGGCTCAAAGCCTTTGCGGAGTGCTTCTTCAGTCTGAATGTCCAACTTGTGCTGTATGAGGAAGCAAAGTTAATATGTCAGACCCCCTCGGAGCATGTGCAAATTCGAATTGTCGTGAACACGAACAAGACTGGCCGCACACCTATCACCGAAGAACAGACCGCAGATACAGTGATGATAGACAACGTTGAACATCAACTCGAGCGCATGGGATTCACTGGCTTATCATTGTACTCAATGGCCATATCGGGTCGCGTAGAATGGAAAAATGCATTATCATTATCGTTCCCAGGGGCATTTCAAGACTTAATGAAGGTTCCTAAGATATTTGGCGAGGCAATCGGATATGCCGCAAAAGTCTTTCAGGCTTTAGCTGAGGGCCATGATACATTTGAGATTCAGTATAAGCGCGCAAATACTTTTTTGGAAACCAGTGCCTATGGGAGCGACATGGTTAAACGAGTTACTGAGGTGTTTCCCGAGCTTTCTGCTATCAAGCCACACATGGAGGTGGCAAGTACATACTCCTTGTCAATGGCCTTTCATCTGTATGCCAGTGCCGTACAGCAGATTAGTAAACGTTGCGGATGTGATAGGTGTAAGCAGCATAAAGGATCAACGTATGCAGATAGCCCCAATCTTGGTCCTAAGGGGCCGCTGATCGAACATGATCCGAAAAGATTCTGCTTGCTGCTCGTTATGGAAACAATCATCTGCCTCTGGCGGGCGATGAGTGGTCTGGTAAGGGAGGACAGACGGCTATTGCCCCGTAGGATTGGATTCGAACTCGCCTACTGGAGACAGGCATCCACCAGAAGACATAATATCGCATTGAGGGACATACTTTCTTGGCAATTCTTGGGTCCGATTATCTTTTGTCTTAATCTCGAGAGTGTGGTCACACTTCCAGAGGAGGTCTTGAAACATAACCCCGTGGATATTCAGTTGAAGAATATCCTGGCTCTATTTTCAGGAAGGGTGGAGGACAAGGATTCTCTTCCCAACATCTCCGCTATGAATTCGAATGGCATTACGGCATATTTGAGTATCATTAAAACCTCTAAGATCCCATTCGGCGTGTACATACACGTTATTCCAGGGCAAATTCTGTCAGCTTCGGACCCGTATGGAGCTTCAAGAGCATTCCTCAAAATCGCCGACTTCTACCGTCCTATCGCCCATCCGCAAAATCCTGACTTCCAAATTACGGCATTCGACCCAAAAACTCATTTTGGAGCATGGCATGCGGCAGACAGTAGTATTCAGACTCAAACCCAGCTGCGAGCCTGGAGTAAGAGACGGGGTGACATTGGCGAAGTGTATGTTGGCCCGTCACTTTTGACCAAGCAGATAGCATGCTGCACAGGTTTAATTCATTGCAAGGCCGCGGCCGAGGATTCTGATGCCTGTGGCAAAAGTGCGTGGTTCAATTCTGACGATATAAATGCTGCAGTTGACAACATGACTCCCTTGGAACACCAAGCCCAGACAATTTATCTCGTAGATTGTAGGAATCGGCCTGATCCAATATCCGTTGTCGTATCGACAATAGAAATGTCACCCGAATTTGCAGTCTTCATTGTAAGGAAAGAGTGCCTTACTTGTTGTTTGAATACAGCTGTATCGAATAAGGAGCGCAAGAAATATTGCTTCCTTTTGTTTCCTCGCTGATTAGCCCGTCTGATTCTGATCAAACAGTATGTGTTGATAACAATGAATTCTTGATGTACTCTAGAGTACGATATCTGGCATAGAAATTTTCCGAGGCAAAGCATTTGAGTACAGGATGGGAATCAAGTTGATTGTGGATTGATGTATTTACGTATCAGTTTTTTATCTGGGACATATCAATTCATTATCTGCCGATGAGTGCGTGACAGCGGTGAATGCCAAAGTAAAACAGTTATGAGCAAATGGTAATCAAAAGTCATGCAAGCATCTACAATACAAATAGTCTGGTCATGAATATTCTGGCTGACAAAATAGTGAACAAGTCCAAGTATAAAAGGCCATGCAAGCTAAGTCGAACTGCTGCTGTATTGGACGTCTTCTCGCCATCTTATTGACGCCAGACTTAGTATTTAAGCATCAACACAACAGGACTATCAAAACAAGGTGTCGACACAGCCAAGCAGATTTGCTGTCATGGCTCATGCTTATCTTGCTAAAAAAGGTGATCTGTCCACTGCCAGCTCTTCAGAGAGGACGGAATTGGAGCAGGAACTAGACAAAACTCAGGTAGCGGTGCTTCCTGTGGAGACGCTTATGGCATGGGACTCGGTAGGAATTCATCCCCTGATCGGACTGGTCGGTCCCCAACGGTTCAAACGGTTCAAACTCAGCGACTTGGGAAGAAAGTATATTGATGAAACGATAGAAGGACTGAAAACAGTTGCGGTTCCGGAATTTCCTGCATCTTTTGGGTACGCTTTTAGTAGCGAAAGCGACACTACCGGTTATCCGAGCCTGCGTGAGATAGTTCGGAACGATGAAGGGCGATTGATGGTAGCGCTTGGCGCTGCTCTGATGGAGCTTTATTCTGAGGACATAGCTGTCCAGATCATTGTCGCATTTTACCTCATATCAGCCCCAACGATGATGTTGGCTGACAAACTTGAAGAATGGAAACGGTTTCTCAAGGCCTGTGCTGGTATTCTGGCTGCGTCAGGATTCTCAGTACTGGCCGAGCAGTACATGTCAGGCCACATCCTAAACACCACATTGGGGCCAACGGCAACGCCCACAACTCATACACAGCTGAGTTTCGAGCCAGTTCAATCTCGAATAGGTCCCTCCTTCAATAAGTTTCGCAATTTCACAGATCCACATGTCATTGCAGAAGCTCTACACAAGCTGGCGAGGACTGGGAAAGGGCCTAAACCTCTGATGATTGAAGGCGGTAATGACATAGCATGGCTCGGAGCTTTTGCGCAATTTTTTCTTGCGTTGACGGTTGGCTTTAGCCTGCGCAACAATGGAAGCATCATATCTCAGACCGTGGTACCTGGGAACCCGCAAGTACTGATTACGATCGATCATGGCCGGGCCTGTAAAAGGAGTCGTGACGCGTCAGAGCGCTACCAAAGGGAAGGGTACACATCAGAGTCTATGGTCGTTGCTGGTCGTCTGAAATGGGAGGATATATTGGCAATGACGTTCGCAGGTTCCTTTCAAGACTTACTAAAATGCCCGCGGGAGGTTGGAACTGCAATTGGGAGTGCGAGCATAATCTTTCAGTGCTTAGTTGAAGCAGATCCTGCGCTGCCCGAGTCCTGGAGTCAAGGAAATGCCTTTTTTTGTCGTTCTTCCTACGGTCTCGATCTGGTTCAGAACACGATACGCTGGTTTCCAGAGCTCACAGCGATGAAAGATCAGATGTTGCTTGTCCGTCAGTCCAGTTTGACCTCTGCACTGGAGCATTACACCGCAAGCATGATCTCGTTGAGGAAAAGTTGTCTGTGCACGAGATGTGGTCATAAGCCAGGAGAGCACAAGGTTACCTCGATTAAGGAGATATGTAGTGGAAGGGCATGGGGATCGGTAGGATCAAGATCGATCGTAGACGAGAACAGGTTCTGTCTTGTTCTTATCGTGGAGACTATCATTTGTGTCTCTCGATCCTTGGCAGCCGTGACTCTTCATGAGCGAATTCTTCCGCGAAGGAGCGGACTGATGTTGGCGTACAGGCGTCAATTTCAGGCTAGATCATGGGCAAGATCTCCGACGACAGAAGAGGAAAAGAAACTAGGGCCGATTGTCATGTGTCTTGATTGGGATGAATCTCGACTCCGCGACTTCAACAAGTGCGATGTTATCCTGAAGAACATACTTACTCTGTTCTCGGGTGAACTCGTCGATGACCCAAGTTCTAAGAATATCTGCGCATTGTCCTGCAAAGGAATAACAGTGTTTCTTGAGACATCTTATGAGAAAAGGACGAACATTTTCCGCGCGCATGTTATTCCTGGTTTCATTGCCGCCCCATCTTGTGCCTCAAGAATTACTGACCCATTACACGCTCTCGATCCGACGATCAAACGTGATGGGAGTAAATTTCTGGTCTGCCAGCCGATCACACCGAAGAAGAATGAAGAAGTTTGGGAAATCAGACTTCGGCTACGAGATAATAGAATGTGCGATCTACTGTTGATGGACAAGGAGAGACGCCAGAACGCGCTTGGTGCATACATTGGGCCATCACAGTTGATGGGACAGATAGCAGCTCGTAGTGGTCTCGTCCGCTGTGGGTCGAGCCAATTGTGTGACCCGACTCCTGCTGAGTGTGGAAAGCAGATCAATACAGCTCTCATGGAAGCCGCGCTACGCGAGCTCAAGCCGATACGCTACCCGAATCAGTCAAATCCGCAAGTGCATACCTATATCTATTTTGTAGATTGTCGTCAGCGAGCCGATCTGCTGACTGTTGTTGCATCCACTATAGAAATGACTCAGTTCGTCACGTTCATAGTCAGAAAGGAATGTTATCGTTGTTGTATTAAGAAAGCGGAACAGTATCCCGATCATGGCCAGATACAGAAATTCTGCTTTTTGATTTTTCCAGAGCTGTAGATCAAAGAGGGTCCCTCATTTGAAGTGAGGATATCTTAGTCCAGCATTGGCTAGCCTCCTTCACCAGCGTTACTCAACCGGGCGCACAGGCTCAAAAACACAACTGTTTCTGTCGCCGCCAGATAGTTGAGCGTATCCAGCAAAATCTTCAAATGTCTCGAAAAGTTCACCTCAAACATCCCCAGCGCATCGTCTAACTTGTCCAGCTTCGCAGGATCGTACGCAGCCTGCTGCGTTGATGCGTTGGGCTGTTTGTCACTCAGATCTGGATCACCCGCCTGGATATACCGGCCAAAGGATGTGGTAAATGACGCGTACTGACGACATGTCGAAAGAATACGGGCATTGATCTTTTAGTACTGTTAGTACGATCGCAATTGCAGATTGTGTGGACTGTGGAAAATGGGAAATGGGAATAGTGAGCATACCTTGAGGAGTTTCGCATTGGTTAGCATACATTCCTTCAGACAAGTGGCTAGAAAATCAACATGATCTTGCATCAACTCGTCCACAGTGCGATTAGCTCCTGGGGTTTCAGTTGATTCCGTCTCGCCTTCAGCTTTCTTTTCGCTCATTTTCAGTCGAGTCATCAGGGCTTGCCAGTTTGGCTCGATGACTTCTGCTGTAGAGTAGTAGACCAGCTGTTGTACAAAGACAAGCATTCGGGCTCGAAGCGTCCATGCTCTTCGTTTTGCTCGTTCTATCCGTGGATTAGAGCTTCGATGTCGCCATGCAATACCTTTGCTGTGATCGGTCCAGGAAGTGATCAGGGCCGCCTCGAGGTGTCGGAGAGAGAGGAGGTATCGGAAGAGGAGTTGATACCGGGTGAGTGTAACACGGCTAACGAACAGTGAGAGCGGGAAGGGAACAATGTAGTCCAGCACTAGTGCCTCGAAGCCGTTGATTTTGGAATCAGGATCGTTTGAAGTTTGTGGGGTATATTCTGAGATGGCGCCTGTTGAGGCGTCTTGGTCAAGGCCAGTAACATTGACGATTTTCATCAACCAATCCGTTAGACTGTTCTTATCCATGACCACTTTGACATCCTCCTTGTAAGGATCGTCAGCGGCAACACTGCCAGGCTGTCGAAGAACGATGTCGAGTAGAGACTGTAATTTCGGCACATTGACTTCTCGGGATACTTTCTTCAATTCCGAGGTACCCAGCTCTAGGAAGTAGGTGAAAAAGTCCGATCTATCCAGGAAATAGTAATGCTTTAATGATCGTAAGCGTGCAGGAAGGGCATGAGTCGTAAGTAGTAAAGTGAGGAGGGATGAGTTGGCATAGGCATAAGCATTATTGACGTTTTCTAAAAACCTTGGATCGTCGAATTTGGTTGGCACGTCTCGCACTTCTTTGCTGATATCTACGCCTCCGCATTCACGGACAACGTTGAGATATTTTCCGGCTAGAAGCACTTTGTCTTTCAGTCCTTCCAGTTGAGGCGGGACAACACTTTCTGAAATTGTGTATCGCTGTTCCCAATACCGATTCGTATAATCCTCGTCCAACTCTTCGCGTTTGATGCTTTTGACTTCTTTGATCAGGAACTCTCCGTGTGGATCTTTGATACCGCCGTGATGAAGCCATTCGTTGAGCATGGTCATATAAGGTCTACTGGCTTCCCGAAGTAGAGTTGTGAGTAATGACCGAGCAGACGGATCTCCAGCCATGGCTGCCAAACGCTTGGTAATGAGTCCAAGAACACTGCCACCTTTGCAGACTTTCTTATTACTGCCACCGAGAAGACTTTTTGGAAAGTCATCATCACTGTCCGACTCCATGGAATCATCCGAGTCATCTACCAGAACGCCATTTGCTTTTAGAAGCTCTATCGCCAGGTTGTACAATTGAAAAAGCATGTGGCTTGTCGGCTTGATCTGCAGATTTAACACATGCAGTGTGAAATCGGGATTGGTGAGCATTTGATGTTCTAGTTGAGCCATGAGAATCAGATACTCTTGGAGCAGCTTCCGGATGGCCGCACAAAGCGCATGGCTGACAGCTCCATATTCGCCTCGACTTTGCACCTCAATGAAAGTGTCCACTGCGGTGTAATGTGAAGCCATTTTCAGCATCGATGTCGTGAGATCTCTCAAGCTCGGATCCAGACCCAGTAAGATCCGGTAACTTGGTCCAACCAGCCGCTCTTTCTCCTCCAATGGATCATACGAGTCCATATAACGAACATACTGCCCCTCGAATCCCATAAACACGAATAGTAGGTCTTCAATGATGGCCTTCTCCTGCTGCTCCAAGGAAAGCTGATTCAGCGGCTGAGGCTGTAGTGGTTGCGGTGCTGACGAAGCCAAAGGCGGCACAGAGATCCTTGAAGCTAATGGCGCTGTGGTATGCTGTATTATTGATGCTTGCGGATTCCATGGTTTAGGTTCCGAAGGTTTCTTGGGCCTCTCTTCTGGTATTGGAGTGACTTTTTCTCCATCGCGAGTTCTCTTATTCCCCGCATGCTGATCTCTCGAAAGTTTCACCGGGCTCCTGGTTCGCACTGTAAAAGTCTCTCTTGTGTGAATAGTGTTTCTCTCAGTCCTCCTCTCTGAATTTGAGGCAGCCATCTTGCGCGGATGGGTAGATGATGTTTTTCGATCTTGGTATGACGCGGAGCGATGTGAGGTGTTTGATGCCATGGTTATCTTGCTTGCTCCAGGCAATCACCGCAGTTCAACCCAGGCAAATAATTAATCGCGAACCTAATCGCGTCAAACGCGCCGATGTTGCTGGCTGGGTAAATACGATATCACGTGGTCGGCAAGATCCGGATAAACAACGGCCAGCTCTCTCTCGTCACGCAACCGATTGGTCAATGCCTTCCGACCTTCAACATCAGCTCTTGCGCTGCGATTAAGCAAAAGCTCACGACAAACCTCAAGATCCTCGCACACTCATAGCTATCATGCTTTTTATGGTCAGAATCCTTTCTTGAACTGAAAGAGTCTTCGTAGCTAACTTTTGGTAGAGATCCCTCCCTCTGCGGGCGCCTGCCGCTTTCCAATCCAAGTTTGGACCAAAGTATGAACAATCCACCATATGAGACGGGCAACAGACTGATTGTATCTAGACTCAAGACTCAAGCTCACATCGGTGGCTTTCCTCTCGTCGCCTTCAAGAACTAGTACGTCTATTCGCTACCCTTGGCCCTTCACGCGATCGATCTACGGACCCATGCCGCCATTGAGCAACTCGAAGCAAAACTTGCTAATACTTGTACAGTGCATTCACAGCCGCTGGTTTTGGTGCCGCTGCTGGCATTGCTCTAATCTTCTTCGCGGAGGAAGTCCCACCAGTCCGAAGAGATATCCTGGAACAAATACCAGTGATTGGAGGATATTGGAAAAGAGAGATTGCTCCAGAAGACAACCCATTCTAGACGACGGTCCGCTTTCTACTTTAGCGATGGATGTGTACTTTATAGAAATCACAAGCGGCTGAGTTCGGAACTCATGTTCAGCATTACCTCATCACAAAAGAGCTCATGTTGCAGTAAAGTGTTTACAAGGCTTGAAATTCGCTCGATGGATGCCATGATATTGTATCGTCTAGTTGGTTGGTAATCTACTGACAACCTCGGCCATCTCTTCATCTGAGTAGATGCGAAAACCCTTGTCCTTGGTGACACTAGCCAGTTGCACGTTCTTTGAGTCCAACTTCTCCTCCATGACCTGCTTCAATGTCTTGAGCACCAGTTGTTCGGCTTCGGGTAGGGTGAGTGATTTGTGGAATTCGTTTTGTAGTTCTGCTTGTGCTCCCTCTGAGCCCGATCCAATTGCCTTGGCATCGTAGCGGTAGAATGTGCCGGATGGCTCAGCGTGATACCTGCCACAGATTAGCTTCCCTCCTTCATTTGATCGTTCATGTCCTCTTACAAGCTGGGGCCATCCTCATCGTATCCTGCAATCAGCAGAGCGACACCAAAAGGTCTGCTCATGATGCTCTCTTCTCCATCCGCTCCTTCACCAAATCTCAGGGCCAAGTCACATATTGCTTGTGTACAGCTTTCGACGCGGAGAGGTTCGTTGTAATGGAAGGCATGATTTTGACTCTGAACACGAGCATGTTCAACCATACTTCGCGCATCAGCCTGTAGACCGCTCATGGCACAGCCAATATGTCTGTCTATCTCGACAATCTTTTCGACGCTGGAGGTTTCGAGGAGGGTGGAGGTGACGCGCTTCTCAACGCCAAGGATTACGCCTTCCGAGGTTGAGACCTAGTGGGCGGTCAATTATATATTCATTGTAAGAGGGGTTGAGGGTAGACCAACTCCGATGGCTGTAGAACCTAGCTTGATAGCTTCGAGGGAGTACTCGACCTGGAAGAGACGACCTTCAGGCGAGAATGTGCTGGAATGGTCAGCTAGAGATAAAGGTGCGATTGCTTGTGACTGACTTGATTCCACGGTCTAAAAATCGATTGTTAGTTTTGTGAATATTGAAAAGACATAGCTTGAAACTGACCATATTCTGACCGCGCGATAAACATCTTGAGGACTTTTGATGAGCTGAGGCTTTAGAGAGTAGTATGTGTAATTTCGGAGTTTGGAAGGAAGTATGAAGGCTTGGTGATTGTGGGGGGGAGTTGGTGTTGACGATGCTCCAGGCAAGCAAAGCCTCGTAACGATGTTGAAGGTCGAGGGTCATAGCTCCAAAATTACCAATAAAACCAATAATACCGCATCACGATTGCTTGGCATTCTTCATGTTATCCATCTTCGTTCTTCTCAACTTCATCTCTTCCAGTCTCACACACATTCAATCCGTCAGGAATATTATCCTTCCATCTGGCATTCTCGCTACTGGTTTTCAATATAAATCCTTTAGCTCCCTTCAAGGTACCCTTCCATAGATTCACTCTTGCTGCAGGCGTTCTTCTACACTAGATCGATGTGGTCCTTTTTATAAGCGTCTCAAGCTCCTTTTCACTCTCTAGCTCTTAAGCTGTCTCTGATGGTAAATCAAAATGGCAATGAACATCATGTGCGAGTCAAAATCTCGGACTTTGAGTTGAAAGTCTGGTTGAAAAGGGATTCAGTAAATCCAGCCTAGCCGCTCACTGTTGGCGAGAGCTCCAGTGACAAGCAAGATCACTCAGATTTCAAGAAATTTTTTGGGTCCAGAGTCCTACCAAATTATCTGTTAGTTGCATCGTCGCATTTTCAACAGGAGTTTGCCACGCGCCCGATGCTTTAAGGACAAGCACAAGACCACAAGATCACAATATTGCTGATAGGGCTAATGCACATGATTCACACCAACGCATCTCTGTGAAGTACGTATGCTTAGGACAAGATCCTCGAAGAAGACAATTGATTGCATCGAGGTCATCCATCTTCTCAGAGGTGGCCACTTGGCAAAGAGTGGCGACGATATTGTCATTGCGCAACCAGTCGCGGCTCTTAATATGCTTCATACAGCCCCCTTTATCGATTCCTAGGCACGTGGGTCCCAGGTAGGCAATTGATGTAGGTTATGCATTGAACCTTTCTACTTGAACAGTTCCCTATACCAGGTTGCTTAAGGGCAGGTTCCGGAATTGCCGGCAAATCAGTGAACTGCTTTGTCCGTTCCTTGTATCTCTTAATTATCAACTCCCATGAGGGTCTTCCGACCAAAAATTTAGCGTTGGCTTTCATATTGTTTAATCAACTCTAGGATTTTTTTGGTCGCCATCTAGATCTGTATATGATGACCAGTTGTCCATGATGTTGAATGCAGAAACTGTCACTTCCTACACGTAATATTTTGCACATTCGATCAGTCAAGTCTATCGCTACAGCTTGTCAAGATGGTTTCGAAATTTGTTCTTGCCTCATTGGCATTGACTGCCGCTGCTATGCCCCAGACGCCCCAGGCCAAGCCTCTCCCAGCTTCTGGTGAAAACGGTGGTATGGGTGGAATTTTCGGCATGAACTTGGATATGTTCGGTCCTACCTCCGCCGCCAAAGGTGCTTCGTCATCAAGAGGTGAGAATAAATCCCTTGTTAATCAAGACTCATCAATGCTGATAGTTGTGGATAGCTGCACCCAAGACGCCTACTTCTATGGCCGACCTTGTTGGGTACGTAAAGTTGATACATATATGATAAAGTATCTTTGGCACTCTCTGGAGTGCTGGGGATTACCTCATGGAATATTGTTTTCGGCGACAACAAGATACGAAAAATTGAAGAGACTGACAACACAATAGACCAGAAGCGCCAAACGGTGGAATCCCTAGCATGACTGAGCAAACAACTCCAGGCTCCGGAAAGTATCCATCCGCCAAATCTCAGGATCCTACTCTTGATGATCACACCATCTACGCTCCTGCGACTCCTCCAGCCGGTGTCAAGCTCCCAGTCCTCATCTGGGGCAACGGCGGTTGCGCCAACGATCCCACACAATTTGGCAACCTCCTCAAGGAGATCGCCAGTCACGGATATCTAGTCCTCGCCAACGGTGCTCCCGCCAAAGGCTTCAGCCTCTTCGGCAAGCAAAGCTCAATCAAGCAGATGACTGCCGGTATTGACTGGGTGCTTGCTGGCAAGGGCTCCAAGTACGGAGACATTGATACTGCCCACATTGCCACTGCTGGCCAGAGCTGTGGTGGTCTTCAGGCCTACAGCACCGCGTATCATGATGACCGCGTCAAGCAGATTATGATCTTCAACAGTGGTCTTCTTGATGATGGCAAGGTTCCTCTTCTTGCTGAGATCAAGGTCCCAGTTTCGTACTTCCTGGGAGGACCTAAGGATATCGCCTATTCCAATGTAAGCTATACGAAATACTAAATAGAGCCAAATAGGGGCAACTCGTACTAACCTGCACTTTAGGGCGAGGCTGACTGGAAAGACATCAACCAGAAGCTACCTTCCTTGAAGCTCAACCTTGACACCGGCCACATGGGAACATACTCCGCCAAGGATGGTGGCAAGTTCGGTGTTGCTGCTGTCAAGTTCCTCGACGCTGTGTTCAAGGGTGATGCCACTGCTAAGGCTGCTTTCTGCGGCCCTGATGCTGCCCTTGTTAAGGAGCACTGGAAGATTGACCAACGCAACTGGTGTTAGAGGGATGTAAGTGGCGTCAGCAACGGACACCATGCAAAATGGTGGGCGGTACTAGATCAGAATGATTAATATATGAGCAAATAGAGACATTCTCGATATAATCAATAAAATTGCAGCAACTTTATGTATGTGTAATGATTTTTAACTCATAGTACTCTTGAATCTGGATTGCTGGCATGAGTTGATGTACAAAAAGAGCGCAAAAAATGCCACCATTCACTAGCTGATGGCATAGCGCCGATTAGCAATGTACTGGATACATGGGAGCTGATAGAATCGACGGGTACCTCAATACAGTTGTGTCTTTGTAGTCATTCGTAATATCTACTTTCTATAAAGGTTATGCTGGGACTGAATTATGCCTTGCATGGACAGGACTTTTCTTTTTCCAAGCACATCCGGAGACTGGTGGTATCTGGTGGCAAGGCCATGAGCCATTCAGCTTGTAGGACAGAAAGTCCTCCGAGCCAAGTTATTGGATATCCAATTATTGCCTCCCTCGGGATGAAGTTGTTGTTTACTTCTTAAGACATGCCACGATGCCAGCAATGGCTGCAAGAGTGCCATCTGGGTCCTTGACACGTACTGTCTCGAGTCCAATCTCTTTGGCAGGATAATCGTTTCCACCGGGGAAGATAGCATCGCCAATGAACATCATCTGCTCCAAAGGGATGCCACTCGCATCTCTCAACTTCTTGAGTCCATAACCCTTGTCGACGCCCTTTTGTGTGATATCAATCGAAGTTGCACCGCCCATGTTGATGGACAGATCCGGCAACCGTTTGCGCATGTCGGCCTGAATGACCTTGCGCTTGGCAAAATCTGGATCCCAAACCTCCTTTGCTGACACGGGCGCTGACTGGCCTAGTGCTGAAAAAGTAATTTGGCTTCCGCGGTCTTCGATGAGCTCGCCCCATGTCTGCTCAGGCTTGAAGCCAGTGGCCTCTAGAGAAGCGTTGAAAGCGGCAATGATATCTTTGCGCTGTTGTTCGCTGAATAGCTCGGCATATTCGACTTTCCACTCGCTTGCTTTATGTGTGTAAAGTTTGGTACCGGTGGTGGGCATGAGCCAAAGGTTTTTGAGCTCGGCGCGGGCAGGTAGACGGCTAGCGACTTGTTTTTGGAATTGGGGCCAGTCACCACCAGAGATGACAGCGACATTGGCGACGGAGAGAAGGTCGGCAAGAGCTTCCGCCATGGTGTCTTTGAGGGGCTGTTTGCTCTCGGCGAGCGTGCCGTCGAGGTCAAAGGCGACGAGGGTGATCATTTTTGCAGGGATTTAGTAATGAACGGTGCAATTGACTCTAGATGTTTTCTCGAGGAAGTTTAGTGGTTGTAGTGGACTCGAGCAATCTGGCAAGAAATTTGTTTGTTGTCACACCGCAAATTCATGAGTTGAAGTTGTGACCACCACGCTAACCGCTTCTAGCCGCACTTCTTGCTGCGTAAGGCTTCATAATCTTTGAAAATTGTTCAAACCGATAATGGAGAGACGTCATTCGGTTTATATGTTGGTCAAAATGTGTGATCAATGGCCCCCTGAAAGAATGGTGGTATGTCAATACAGAAACACATTGTAGTAAGTACTACTCTAAGTACTGGAGAAGCGACCGGTTTAGTTATAGAAATAGTAATGCTAAATCCGGATAACAGAGCAAATTATGCAATCTTAGTACGGCATGCTCGTGTAAAAATAACATGGAACAAGAAATGTTGGCTCTAGAAAGAACATAGTCAGAAAGGACGTTGTGGATGTCAGAGAGGACACAACCACGCCATTGGTAAAAAATTGGAAATGGAAGACTAACATTTCGATCTTGGTACCATCCCATAGTGATGGAATAAGGAATTATTGCGCGAGAATCAGGCAAATGGAGTATTCGAGGCGAGTTGTGCATAGGGTTTAAGTTAGAGTACTCTTACCTTTTACCTTACCTCCGTTGTTAGCTGAGCTCATCTGTGGAACAACGAAGCTTTGGACTGGTTGAATGACGCTGATATCAGAATGTGGGGCATTGGGGCACTATCAATCGCTTTTCAAGCCGCAGGAAATAGCCTAAATCCGAGCTTGTTTACAAGAAGTCCTACCTTGTAGGTATATATAAACTCCTCTCCCTCACTTGTCCAAATCGGCTTGATCATTTCATCCCAATTTAGTTATCAACAAAACAAGAACAACTAGTTCACCCAAAGCTAAAACACAATGTCAACAATATTCAGCGCTGTGCCAGAGGCAAAGTCCGAGTTGGGCAAACCTCGATTTCTGTCTCCAACTGCTGCTGTGAGTTGAGGTCAAGCTCCTATGCGTAGAACCTTCAAATCTAACAGCAGACCAGGTCAAAGTCTCTCCTCTATGCCTCGGTGCAATGAGTATCGGGGAGGCGTGGAGCGACTGGATGGGCTCAATGAACAAAGAGCAGAGCTTTAAGCTTTTGGATGCTTTCTATGAAAAAGGGGGCAACTTCATTGACACAGCCAATGTGAGCTAATTTGTCCTCTTTTTGGCTAAAGAGGCCTTGCTGATATAATTTGGTAGAACTATCAGGACAATGACTCTGAAAATTGGCTTGGGGAATGGATGGTTGAACGCGGCAATCGTGATCATTTGGTCATTGCCACAAAATACACCACAAAGTGAGCTGCAACCCAGTGGATGTAGTTCATGATGGCGATGCTAAGTTCGTACAGCTACAAAGCCATTGACATGGGTAAAACACCTCATTCAGTCAATTATGGCGGAAACGGCAAAAAGAGTCTGCATGTCTCTTTCAGAGATTCGCTCAAAAAGTTGCAAACCGATTACGTTGATATTCTGTGAGTTATGCCACTGCCTAATTTCACAATTATCTAATTTAAGTGAGATACGTTCATTGGTGGGAGTATGCAGCAAGCGTCAAAGAAATTATGGATGCTCTCCATGAACTTGTCGCTCAAGGCAAAGTTCTGTACTTGGGTGTTTCTGACACGGTATGGTCTCGTCAACTTGGACATTCATCTGAATGCTAATTTCAGAATAGCCTGCATGGGTTGTTTCAGCTGCCAACGAATACGCCAATGCTGCTCATAAGACCCCTTTTTCCATTTACCAAGGGCGATGGAATGTACTGATTCGAGATTTCGAGAGAGACATTCTGCCAATGGCGCGTACCTATGGTATGGCCCTCGCACCCTGGGATGTTATGGGTGGTAATGTTCTCTCTTCTGTTTCTGTGTAGAGTAAACTGACCAAAACAGGTGGAAAGCTTCAGACCAAGAAGCAACTTGAAGAGCGTAAAAAGGCCAACGAAGGTCTTCGCAGTTTCCATGGGGCTGATCAAAGCCCTGAGCAGGAGAAAATGTCCGCTACTTTGGAGAAGATTGCTGGACAAATCGGAGTTGAGAGTATTCAAGCAGGTAAGCTCATTTCCTTGTCGTCGCGACTCAGAAAACGAAACTACTGATAGCGATGCAGTTGCTCTAGCATATGTCATGCAAAAGGCTCCTTATGTTTTTCCCATAATTGGAGGTCGCAAGGTATTTGTGCACACTATCCTCAACAGCGATTGCATGGCTAATCTTAAATCAGGTCGAACACCTTGAAGACAACATAAAAAGTCTCGCGATACACCTCTCTGATGACCACATCAAAGAAATTGAAGGCGTCGTAGCATTTGATACTGGGTTCCCTCACAATATGGTTGGCCCAGATCCACGAACTGTTCCTGCTGAGCAGGCCACGATGGTCAAAATGCAAACCTATAACTTGCAATGGCAGCTAGATGGAAAGCCTATCGGCCATGAATGAGATCGCTGATAAGTAGAACTCGGTAAAAATAGCTTTGTGTATGGAAAAGACACAAGAGATGAGAGAGTTCATTTTTAACATACCTCCTCCATCCTTGCTACATTGCTGTCAGAAGAAGTGAATCGTTCTGGTGATCAACCAAAAATTACGTTTCTGTCTTGATACGTTAAATAGAGGAACGGCATCGTTAGCTGTTGTATGCGATAAATTGACAATCTATTGGCGCACTCGATGAAAGTTGTAGACGTTTTCTCTGAGAAGTGCTTTGCAACGTCGTAGTTCATCACCATGTTTGGCTCAAACCACTAATTACAAATCCAAATCTACGAACGGGTATGTATCTCATATTCGCGTGAAGAACCATATAATATGAGTACTACACGGATTCTAGGTAGACATTTCTATAACAGCTTTTTGATTAAACCAGGCTTTCAGGGTTAGAACAGCGAAATGATAAGCGAAGTTATAACATCCTACAATAGATTCATCAATGACCTTGCTTTGAAAACGATAGCTTCTGAAAATTTTGGTTTACAGGCAGCCATTTATAGTACACCGATCCTATTAACGAGAACCTAAGCCTCTGCGCTCAGCAGATCCCATTTCGGAAGCTTACGGTCCTTAATTCCATGGATATACGGTGCGACATCAAGGTCTTGGACTTATGCAATCATGCAAAATGATTCTGTCGTCCTACTCTTACTCACCAGTCAGGTAGATTGCAGATCTATAAGATGATTAGCAGCCGCTCCTCCGAGAAAATATGAGGACTTACATATGCAAGCATTTTGACATTGTCGATTTCATCCATCGTGGCCATCTTAGGACATTTTCCGGAATCTGGCGTGATCTTCTGGTACGTGTCTGAATCAGGCACAATGCACGGGTAATTTTTGCCAGTTGCACCATTCGGCCCTGGGCAGTAGATCGAGGCCTTGCCGTTGTCGAGATCGTTGAAGCCACAAGTTTGTGGGAGCTTGTCGCCCGAATTGCCAGATTTAAGATCTATAATGCCCACTGGCTTGCGATCACCAGGACCCAGGGGATGCTTCGAGCTCCTGGCTTTATCCGCACGACCAGAAACCGCATCGTTTGCCACGATCCAGGGTCCTGGACCGCCGTCACAGGTCTTGGGGTCGACGACAGACGGGTTCGAGCCGGCTGTAGCAACGTAGAATCGGTAGCTATACGGCCCAGTCACCGGAGGTTGGTCCCAGACAACGAGAACATCTTTTCCTTTAGGACCTGCCGGCGTGCTAGAAGGCTTCGGAGGTAATGCAATTGTGGGAAGATCGGTTGGGTTGGGGTTGACGGTAGAAACCACGGATGGGAGCTCGGAGGCCTCGTATTGCGCTATGCTAGAGGCGAGCTGAGTTGCCTGCGCGTAATCGAACTCGTGTCCTGCGGTACCGTGGATGTTGCCTTGGGTAAATGGAATCTTCAACGATTAGCATACGGGTTGTGTTTTTGATTGCACAATACTCACCACCATCGCGCCTTTAGGAATGTTCCTGGTGCTGGTGCAGGTTGCTTCAGTACAAGTGGCTGTGCATGCAACCTGAATAACTGAGCAGCTTGTCGAACAATCTTTCCCATTATTGCATTGAACGCTGCACGCGCTTGCTGTTTGAAGGGTTGTGCAGCCATTGGTCGAAGCCGAAGCGCCGGGTGGAGTAGGCGCCGTAGTAATCGTGCTGGGCTTTGTGGGATCTGGCGTCGTTGTTGGATCATCGGTCTTGTTTGGGGTTTCTGTCTTAGTTGGATCATTATTGTTATTAGGAGAGGTACCTGTTGGTGTAGTCTTGTCAGGCGAAGGGCCGGTACCAGTCGGATTGTTCTTGTCTGGTGTAGGCGCAGTACCAGTCGGATTGTTCTTGTCTGGTGTAGGCGCAGTACCAGTCGGATTGTTCTTGTC
>MU004241.1:0-75766 GCA_010405405.1 Microthyrium microscopicum | reverse complement strand
GTACCAGTCGGATTGTTCTTGTCTGGTGTAGGCGCAGTATCAGTCGGATTGTTCTTGTCTGGTGTAGGCGCAGTACCAGTCGGATTGTTCTTGTCAGGTGAAGGCCCGGTACCCGTGGGATTGTTCTTGTCTGGTGATGGCGCAGTACCAGTCGGGTTGTTCTTGTCTGGTGATGGTGCAGTACCAGTCGGATTGTTCTTGTCAGGTGAAGGCGCAGTACCAGTCGGGTTGTTCTTGTCAGGTGAAGGAACGGTACCCGTGGGATTGTTGTTGTTATCGGGCGGAGATCCAGTGCCGGTGGGTTTGGTGTTATCGGGCGGAGGTCCAGTACCAGTTGGATTGTTGTCATTAGGAGAAGGCCCAGTGCCAGTTGGTTTGGTAGTATCCGGCGGAGGCCCAGTACCAGTTGGATCACTGTTATTAGGTGAGGGCCCAGTACCGGTTGGTTTATTGTTGTTATCGAGCGGAGCTCCAGTGCCCGTTGGTTGAGTATTATCAGGCGGAGATTTAGTACCGGTCGGTTTATTGTTATCAGGCAAAGGCCCCTGGGAGGCCCCAG
Organism: Microthyrium microscopicum; assembly: GCA_010405405.1. Classification (NCBI taxonomy): domain Eukaryota; kingdom Fungi; phylum Ascomycota; class Dothideomycetes; order Microthyriales; family Microthyriaceae; genus Microthyrium; species Microthyrium microscopicum. The sequence goes on along the minus strand of MU004241.1, from coordinate 75,207 downwards.
TGCCAGAAACGGAAGCTTCTGGCAACGTCATACTAGGACTTATGCCTGGCAACGTCGGTAGCGGCGGTAGTGTGGGGAGAACAGCAATTTGGGGAATGCCGCTGCTGCTGATGCTCGACGGTGAACCCGATTGTGTCTCTGCTGGGCTGCTTGTCGGATTGGTGTTAGGAGAAGTCGAAGGCCCACCAGACCGCGAGTTGGACGGGGAACCAGTAGGATTGTTTGCCGGATTGGCGGAAAGAGGATTAGACGGGGAGCCCGTCGGCACCGGGTCGGATTTGTATGTTGAAGTGTCCGATACAGTTGGAATTGGAATGACCATATTGGTTCCATCCGAGATGGCTGTGAAGACGGGAATAACGGTGGTCTCCCCGTTGCTGCCAGTGCTGGTAACAGCCCCTGTTGTGGTGAATGATATAATCTCAGTAGTACCAGCAGCATCTTGACATGTTAGCCCATGTGATGAAGGGATTGAATGGCTTACTGGTGGTTGTAACAACCGACGCTAAGGTTGGTAGAGGAACCTCGACCGTGATGGTGGATCCAATTTGATTTACAATTGTAGTAGATACTGCACCCTGAGTGGTAGCAAGGGTAGCAACAATGACTCCAAAAGCATTTGTTATAGTAGTGGCTTGTCCAGATTCCACGGAAGTGGCCTGGTCAATGGAAGAAAATGGCTGAAGTGCACTGAGCGCCTCGTTGATGATGTTTGGTTTGGGGACAGGAGAAGCAAGCAACAATTGTGCGCTTAGCCACCCGATCTACATCGGCTGTTAGTAGATGATCTCGGGCTGATAGACTAGTGAGCGACATGGTGATTTGCTACTGAAAGCTGTCATGGCATTCTGTTATTTCTGGGACTTAGACCGCCACCTTTCAATACCAAGTGAGCGTACCAGATGGCAATGTCACGACTGACAAGGTAAAGAGGCATCAGGTCGTTTCTGGGACTTGTGGTGTAAGTGCAATTGGATTACCTACCAAGGCTAATCTGGAATGACATAACATGGTCTTGGAGCTACGTGGCTGGCGACCTATAGAGACTGTATAAAACTGATGAATGAAGACGAACGACTGATCTGCCAATCCCGAATGAGGCACTTCCACGCCTATAAGTACGATTATCGATTGCCTTTGAAAGCTTCTTTTCGTGATCTAACTCGACATCTACTCAGTCATGCGCTGAGATCCGTTGGTCTGGTTGTACATTGCTTTCCCGCGACTGATGTTAGGCCTTTCCCATCCAACAATGAGCGGCCGCTAAGACAACCGCATAATTGGATTGTTGTTACTCCTTTGCATGTTAAACATTCTCATCAGATACTAGCAGTGTTGGATATCCAACATGATCCTACAGTATGCACGTAGAACTGCGGATTGTCCTGATTCGCACGGCCTCAGGCGAACTGGCTGGGCTGTTGTTCAACTTTGCAGGTTGACTTGCTTATTTTAGATCGATGCTGTTGGATCTCCAACATACAGGCCATGCGAGCCCCCCGAGATTGTTGATTCTTGGAAGGATTCTAAGACCAACTGAAATTTGTTGGAATCTATACTGACTCGCAGGTACAATGCCGAGAGCGAGAAGCCATTCTCAGATCATGGCCACTGACTTGAACCAACTGCATTTTGCCTGCGGAATGCACATGCACCAATGATCAAAGAACAGAACCAACTCAATGGACTTGAATCGCGGTTGGACTCATGTCTATCTGAATTCAGAGTACCAGCACTACCAAGAGAAAAGCATTTCGAGACCAAGCTACACATCAAGGTTCTTAGTTATTGCGCAGCCTGGGTCTGCTTAATGCTTCGAAGGCACAGTTCCTGCATCTGGCCTGCAGAAGGTAGGGAAACGTGTAAAGAAGACAACTTGATGGATGCGACGTTGGTTCTTGTCTTCTAGGCGCGCGCGTATCATTCAGGGGTGCGCGGCTGTGCACCAACCACAATTTACATCGCCACACAATCTTTCCGATAACCGCAAGATGATCTAGCTTGGCAGAGAGAATACCTATTTTGGGAACCAACCGCGTGGGCAGGGATAAAAAGCATGGGCCGTTGTGCTCAGGGTTTAGTACGCTAAAGGCTCTCGCGGCGTTTACCTTAGTTCAGTGAAGTGCGCGAGGTTGTTGTGTTCTCAGACTTTTCAACCGCTAACATTGTGAATGGAAGGCCCAATACGGATGATCAACAAGGCAGATTCACTGGCGACAACGGCGAATATTTACTCTAGAGCATTGAACACAGTGCATCAAGCTCGTTCCTTCTGTTTTGCTGCGCTTCTCAACACTACTGCGCCGTAGGGCGCTCTTATTTACGCGCCGCTGTGCCGCTCTCTCGGACCGGGATATTAGAATCATGATGTCCAACAGCGAGGTGCCTCATGGCGAAAGTTGGAATCCAAAATTGAAAACGACGTGCAAAATTGCCCGCCATGCAGTTGGATGTTGGAACTGTTAGACTTCGCCTTCATCTGGACTTTGTCGCCAGTTGGACTTTGTCTCCAGTTGGACTTTGTCTCCAGTTGGACTTTGTCTCCAGTTGGACTTTGTCTCCAGTTGGACTTTGTGTTCAGTTGGACCTCGTCCTCAGTTGGATATTGTCTTCTGTTGGACTTGGCTATCCACGCGTGATTTTCTTCAAGTCGTAACTACTGACGGCAACGTGCATTTGAACATATCTTTGAAAATGTTTTTATAAATATAGGAGCTCCGCGCGTATCATAATGGCTAGAACTATCCAAGATACTGATTCTTTCTTTCAGTTTAGAGTACTGTCGTTCCTTGTTTGTCACAATGCTTTCCTTACTGTCCTTCATGGCTCTGCCCCGAGTTGCAGTGCTTCTCTCGACACTTCTGCTTTTCTCTCCTGCGAGTGCTCAGAGCATCAAGTCCTTGGACGATCTCTTCACTCTCAAGGCTGGAGATAGCAAAGGTCAGCAGCACAAGTCATCTACACATACATGAACGCCAAGTACTTACGATTCATTAGGTGGCTGCGATAAGTATAAAACCCAGCTTACAGCCTTTCTGCCCGATATTCAAGCTCTTGTCGACGCCGGTATAGAAGCCTCCGATCCTTCTACTGGCGCTGCTATCCAAAACAATAAAAACGCCATCACGAATCTGTTCACTTTCTATAATTTTGAATTCGACAATGATGGAAACCCGCTAGGGAAAAACAAGAACCCTACCAGACAGGAGAAGTCTCGTTTGGGCTCCATTCATGGTTGGTGAATTGTTGTCCTACTAGATTTCATCCTAATGTCTAATAGGTACCTTCAACGATCTGAAGCTGTTTCTGGAGAATGGGTACACGGCAATTGAAAGATTGGAAAATACTAAGCCTTGGCTATTCTGTGATAGCTCTTGGCTTGAAGGTAAGAATTCGAAAAAAGTTCACGACAACACTAACAGTGCTTGATAGAGACCGAGACGGCTTATGATGAAGATGGCAACCCGGAGCAGGTAAAAGCAATTTATCGAAGCCTAGAAAAGTGTTGCAATTGCTGATTCCCTGCTGTTAAGAACACAGATACAGGAGCCGCTGCAGGGTCTACCTACACGGTCCGGAATATTCCAATCAAAGACGCTCAAGGAAAACAAACGGACAACTTCGAACTGTACTCTGAATTTCAGACGCCAGCGAATGCCGATCCTGACAACTGTAAGCCTACACCCAGAGTTAGATCATTGTATATACGCTTACGCCCATCGCTCTTAGGGGACAAGTACGCATACTATAGCCCAGACTTCAAACTGTATATGAGCACGCCCAAAGCTGCACGTGCGCTGGACAATGGCAGTGGAGGACGAAGCTGGTGCAATGGCGATGTCACCGAAGGTCCATCAGATGTACCAGAAAAAAGAAGATATGGCATTACCACCGAATGGATGGCCTCTGCCACGATAACTCTCTGTCCCAGCGTCTTCGGCTCCGATGGCGCCAATTGGAACACTCTCAACGACATGAAAAACGATGCTCGCTCGTCAACCTACGGGACCGCTTTAGAATCAAGATCCATCAAGGCCATCACCCTAATGCACGAAATGATTCATCTTCTCAAAGGGAATGATGATACACCGGACGCAGCAAGTAAGTCATGCTACACGAGAACTAACGCACAATCAGCTAACAATATTCAGCTTATTCAGATGGGGTTCTCGGGCTCACCAAGGACCAAAAAGCAGCTAGCAGGACTGCTGCGTCTAAAAATCCGGACACCTACGTGTACTTCAGTCTCTCGTACTGGCTCACGAAGAATATTAAGATGCCCGCTCCTGCCAATACCAACAACGCCCCTTCCGACATTGACTGGTCGGCGGGTGTGTCAAAGGGGGAGGTCAGGCCCGGGCCGGTCGCGGATTCTGGACCTGAGACTGACGGCGATCAATAGCGGAGCCAAATCGTGTTCTTCCAGTATAACAACAGCCTGCATCGCAACTTACTTCAACGCATCTCAATTTTACACTTCTGTCATAGTCGTATTGCATATTAAACTGTACATAGAAAGCGTTTAGAAGATGCAAAAGGCCTTCGAGGCATTGGCGGTGGTAGCTAATCAATATATGTACCATAGAGAATGAAGTAGAGTAACCCGTAGGGGAGCCCATCTGGTGGTTGTACCTGACCATAGACGTACATGATTGTCATTTGAAATAGAAAGATTGACTTGTGCTATTAGGAATTGTCGCTTCGTCATTTGGTAATTAGTGGATGACAATAACATGCTCGAGAAGATATTACGACTGCCCGATTTTCAGTGCACTATATGGTGGCGCGCTATCAGCAAAGATGTTGATGTAAGATGTAGTCGGGTTAAACCAACATTGCCACATGAGAATGATTGGCTGGAAAAGGTTTACTGGTAACTGGGCATTCAGCAGGCTGCCTCACCTTCCAGTCTCTGACTCCTCCACCCAACAACAACCCAACTACATTTCCAAAGTAGAGTAAGCAACGAAGTTCACCAATCCAGAACATGGACCGGCCGACTGAATGGCTAGTTGTTGAGCTTCCGGACACGAACACGTCGGATTTTCAGGATCTCGACAGCCCGGAAGGACAGAAACTCGGCGCATTTCTTGACGCCATTGACTCCTTTGATGAGTGGTACCCCCCCGAAGTTGGATGGGCGATTCCTCGGGAAGCACGTCAGCTATGGGTAGTAACTAGTAAGCCAGTTTGCAACAACCGTGTTTGGGATAATATGCTTAAACACATTCGTTTCAGGCTGGTCCTTCGCAAAGCATCTTGAGGAATACAAAGCCTCGCCAAAGTATCCTCAACACCTTGCCATTCTACAATCGTTAGCTGCAAAAAATTTGCCTATCAAAGTTACCCAATTCCGCGGCTTCTCAAATGGCTTTATCAGCAAATTTACCCCATGGACGTGTCTGTTCGATGCGTACCTTCCATTGACGCTCTCAGATGATACACTGCGACGTCTGAGTGATATGCGTGCGTTTCGACCGTTCGTCATCCATTTGTCCGATACGCATGGGCAGCGTGCACTCTGCACCGATGGGGTTTACAAGCACGAAAACGTGTCTATTGTTCGATTTGCAAATTTCTGGAAAGACGGAGAACGGGAAGAGCGGTTCAAGCTGTTGAATGGGGGTCCTACTAAAGCCTGGAAGTTACTTCTGGCCCAACTCGAAGAATTGGGAATGAAGGGATATGACGAGTGGCATGTTAATTTTCAGCAACGCCCACCCGAGCTGGAAGATGATGAATAGAGTGCGAGGAACTCCACCTTGGCAGACCCGCTTACTTAGGGTCATTACGTCTTCTATTATTTCTAGAGAGTTGACTAACAATGACTAGCGTAGGTTTCAATGACCTGGCATGTTATGGCTTCACACTTCAATTTCCACCCAGGCATATATATAAGTAGTGCGCATGCTGTGCTTCTGATTTCAACTATAGTTCGCCCAATACCAAGAACTACTAGAAGAATCTGAATCATCTTCACTACTAGAACATAAGATATCGGCTCGTCTGTTCAAGTTCTTCACCTTTTCTAATCTTCTCCAAGAAGCAAAGTCTCGAGACTCAAGGAAGTACCATATGCGCCCGTTCTGCTCTGGGAAATTATGATCGGCTCTTTAGGCTAGTCTGCTAAAGGCGATGAGATTAGACAAGAGTATGAGCCGAAACGAGAGGCAGATATTATAGCGGGCTTATAGATTGTTCAGTTTCGACGACGTCCAAGGTTATAGAACACTCAATTGGGAACGGCGGCTTCCAGGGGGAATTGTTCGCTCGTGCGAGCAGCCCCTTTCCCTAGCAATCCGCTGACTGTCTACAGAGCGGTTCATAGATATAGAAATTGCCAGCAGGGTAACAGAAGTTCCAGGAAAGAAGTATATCATAGGACAGGGAATACAATAATACATTTATACGCTATGAGAAACCCAAACAGCAGCCCAAATAGGTAAGTTGTGACGCACCACAATCTCAACGCCAAAAGTCCAAAACGCCAAAACGGTCCCGCCATTGTATAAGCGAGTAACCATGGGTATCATCATGCATATGCACTTTGCCAGCCAAGACTTTGCAAGTCTTATGCTTTTGGCCGCTTGAACAAATGCGCCTCCGTGTTCAACACCCACTCATCCAAACTCCACTTGCTTTCATCTTCAAACAGCAGCCAGGCATACTTGAGCGTCTCGGCCAGCCAAAAGCTCTCCATCTCGTCTTCGAATGCCGGCGCGGAGGCAAAGACATCGCGGATGGACGAGTGGCCGTATTGTGTGCGTGTGGTTTTTAGCATGGCGGAGACCATCTTCCAGCCGGCTTTGCGCCAGTAGGGGGAGCCTGAGATGCGGTGCATGTAGAAGACGGATTCTAGTGCTTCGGGTCTGTGATGCTTTAGTATTGGGGAATTGGGAAATAGATGAGGGACTTTACCTGAGGAGATAGCGGGCGTCACGGATGGAGCGCATGCCGGGTTTGAGCTTGTACTCATCGATTTGACTTTTGACATATTCAGCGCGAGATTGTGGTTTAGTAGGACTCCAGATGGAAGGTGGTGCGTCTTCTACGACAGTAGGAGGAGTGAAAGTGGATTCTTCATCAATTGTAGGAGAAGGTGTATCTTGTAGGTTATTTATGTCGCCAAGGTCTTGCCGTTTCTTATTGGTATGCTCGATGCGAACAGGTTCTGGTTGTTTTTGGATGCGATCGAAACCCTTAGGAGGCTCTCTGGCACTATCTTGTGCTTCGGTGACTACTGCTCGAGCAGGACTCGATCGCGTGGTCTGGCTTTGAGCGCGGTTTTGCGCGTTTGTTGGTGGAACAGCGGGCTCAGCATCCACAGGTTGTGGTGTCGCGGCAGCCGCTTTTGCGACAGCTGTCATAGAGAACTCGGCCATTTGCTCTCGGTAGCTCTTCATTTGCGATTCGTACATCTCCAGACGGGATTCGGCCATTGGATCTATCTCCTCATGCCACTTGGTTTCATTCCAACTACATTCTTTGCGACTATCGCATCGAACGACCTCGAATGTCTCCGGCATGATTCCAGTGGTAGTCGATTCGTATGACCAGACGCATGCATCAGTGAGTTTGGCAGCGATATCCAAGTCATTGGGACGATCGAACATTTTCGCACCCATGGCAAACATACCACCAACAAAACAAACTAGGTGGGTTTGATCGGGTTTGAAAGTCATTTCCTTGACGCCAGTGTAGGAAGTGTAATGTGCCTCGCCAGCAACGAGTAATTCGCGTTTCTCGTCCGGGATCATTATGCGGAAAATGAGCTTGTCATTAGCAACGTCCATTGCACGCTCGTACATTTCACGATACTTTTCGACTTGTCCTGCCAGGAGCAAATATTGCTTTGGAAGATACTCGAATGCAGAATCTGCAGTGCTACCGAGAGTATACTTCTCAAGTCCTGGTGGCATAGACAGACCCCATTTCAAACATGGCTCCTCGTTGTCTTCGGTGTTGCGAATCGGTGTGGAGACTGGATCTGGCATTCGATTTCCTGTCACAAGTAATGAAGGGTCAGGGATGCTATTTGGTGGAGCATCCAAATTTTGGCGTTTGACAATATCTCTCTTGTAAGGCGCAAAGGAGTCATAGTGAACAGTTCCTCCCCCTGGAGGCTTCAGCGCGTCTTTGGATGCTTTGATGATGAGTTTATCATCTCCATTGCCTCCTTTGGGGTTTTCTAAAGTCACTGGTACTGCGACTGGTTGGGCAAGTGGAATCTCGTCATCATCGATAGGTCCAGTGTGAGGGATGATAAAGGTGTCGGCAGCATTTCGCATGGGAGCCGGATAAATATTGTTAGATTTTGCGCAGCCACTTGTGTCGATATCTGCAGGCCAAATCCCAGGCATGGAGGTATTTGATTGAAAGACTTCCATAGCATCCACGACGCGTGTGATTGCATCGTAGTAAGAGCTGTTGCCAGTCAATTGCGCCAGCCTAGTGAATTCCATCTGCAGGGAACCAATTTCGGCAAGGACAGCTCTGGATGCTCGGTGAGGTTGAGACGCGAAAGCTTCTTTCCAAGGATAATATGTTAATGGCATGCGATTTGGGGTGTCGAATGCAGCCATGATAAAATCTCCCAAATCTCTAGCGCGATCAAGAAGAACAGGATATTTCCCATCGCTGACATCATAAGCTCCAAGCAATCCACCCAGATAACGGATGGTAGTTTCAAAAATGGGGATTTCACTCCGCGTGGAGGCATAAAAATCAATGTTCTTCACAAACTCGACACTCTCTTCAAATTCTTTGGTCAATCCCATGATCCACATGGTATCCATAGCGTCGACAAGCGTGGCACTCCAGCCATTGAACGTATTACGAGCACTTCCAGTTACAGGTTTCAACTCGTCCCTCCCCCATGCTTTTGTTTTGTAGCCATTCCAGGCGTGTAAGAATGCTTCTTTGATGGTAGCCAACTGTTGCTGTCGCTCTGACTTTGCTTCAGAGGTCTCTTTCTTAAAAGTGTGCTGTATTTTGGGAATTGTTTTGCCTTTTCCGGTTGGAAGAGGTATGATGGATTCAGTAGGTACGGGATAGTGTTCTGGCCTTTTGGTCCATCGTTCCTTGGGGCCGTTAGTTGGTAAATGATCGATTGGAAGACGACCTTCTCCACCCTCGGCAAGTACTATCTCCCCGTGCTCATTATTCGCGGGCTCGGAAAGGCTCCCAGTTTGCCCGTTCTCAGTTTTGCTCGGTGAAGGGGGCGATTCGGCCTTGGAATTTGCTTTATTTCGTTCCGCGGGATCTTGTCCAGATGCAGGCTTGCCGTCGCCAGACTTTGGTTTCGGCGCTTCCTGGACTGGCTTGGGTATATGTTCGGCGGCGGGAGGTTGTACTTTGGGAGGTTCCTCGTGAGGGATCTTTGGCTGATTGGGAGTCTCGTTTTGAGGTCTTGACAAGGGACGCCTTGAGGTATCTTTTTCCGTGGTAGTGTGATCTGGACCTTTAGTCTGGTGGCCTAATCCAAGTCGATCTTTAATGGCAGCGGATGAGGAGGATTCCCATTGTGAAGGTTGGCTAAAGCGATAGAGCAGAAAGACAGAAAGGGCGGCTAATATGACAAAAACTCGATATCGTCGCATGCGAAACATGATGAAGGGTATTTAGTAGTATGCTGGATATGTAAAGGAGAAAGGATGAAAGATAGTCGGAGGTCGCTCAATGCGAGATGGCACGGGGCAAGAGGTGTGCCATGAGTTGTAGGTCAATGGACTTTGTCGGTAAGGCGGGAAGAAAAGGAAGGAAAGGCGAGATAAGAGAGTAGAGAGCGATGCGAGAGAAGACGAATAGAAGAATTGCAATGTGATGAGAAAGGAGTCGCTGTTATGGAGTAGAGGAGTAGGTTGAAGATTAGAGGGGAGGAGCAATGGGACATCAAGATCAAAATGGAAGGAGGAGAGGAGAGAATTAGGAAAGAAGTAAGGAAAGGGTTCATACAGTTACAGTAGGTACAATCTGATACGTGCATGCTGTAACGTTACAAGTCTCCTGCCGCTAATCAATTCCCAGTTTTGATTGGCCAGATCGAGAGTAGTGCCCGCTTTTCCGTAGAATAAAGTGATTAGTCATTAACTTCCAGGCTACAAAAGGCATAGTCTACAAAACAGCGGCACACTTGAACTCGTAGCTGGTACATTAGCGTCCTTGGGCTTGGGTCGTTTGACCAAGACTCCAAGACATTCAACGTCCTATCTCTCAGCCAAAGGCCAACATCTCGATGTTTTTGAGAAAATTGAGTGGTGTGGCAATTTCGCGTACACTTTTCAGACTGCTTGGCTTTCATTTATTTAACAATAACACAATTTCAAGCCCCAGAAAACACAAAGCAGCAGCACACGTGCCCTTTTACATATCGAAACGCGGCCTGTGTCAGGGTCTTTACTCTTTCCCCGCTGGTTTTTAGCGTGCTTTCTGTCCCGTTAACTTGCAGATCCAGCAACCTGGTTCCTTGATCTAATCAAGAAAGAGATCTAATCGAAAACAGGATCTAATCAGCAACAAGATCTCGGTTTAACCTCACTCCGATTTTCACTACTTCGTCCATCAAAAGGCGCAGTCGATGACTCTTGTCGCCTACCTTAGCCGTCCCTTCAACCCCTACAAATAGACCCTGACTATATAGCTATTCGCATGGGAAATTCCCATCAATTCAGCCTTGTGCTTTCCTCTAATCTACCCCTCAAATAGCCATGGGCGCGGGCCAATCTTCATCAGGACCAGGAGGTGATGCCCCTGAAATCAAAACAAGTTACTACGTCCTTCTCGGCATTGACCGCGAAGCAACCGAAGATGAGATAAAAAAGGCCTATCGTCGCAAAGCCCTCGAACTTCATCCAGACCGAAACTATGGCCGCGAAGACGAAGCCACCAAATTATTTTCTGATATTCAAGCCGCCTATGAAGTTCTCTCTGATCCACAAGAACGATCCTGGTATGATTCCCACGAAGGTGCCATATTACGCGGATTCGAGGGTGGTGAGGACGGTACTGGAGATTTTGAATATGGTATCAAGATCACTACTAGTGACGATATCTCCAGATTTGTGGGTAGTTTTGCGCTTAAACGCGTCGACTATGACAATGTGCCTGACAAATTCTTTTCCGACTTGAAGGGATTTTTTGATACCCTGGCGTCTGAGGAATCGAAAGCGGCTCGCATGGAGGGGCTACCGGAACATGATTACCCGTCTTTTGGCGATAAGCAGGATGCCTACGATGGTGTGGTTAAAGATTTCTATGCTCATTGGAATAGCTTTGCCACCACCAAAACGTACTTCTGGGTTGATCGCTGGAATCTTACTGAGGCACCTGACCGTCGCGTCCGCCGAGCTATGGAGAAGGAGAATGCGAAAGCCCGGGAAGACGCAATAAGAGAATTCAATGATGCTGTTCGTACCTTGGTTGCATTCGTGAGAAAACGAGATCCTCGATATAAACCCAACTTTCAAACGGACGCGGAACGTCAAAAAGCATTGAGAGAAGCCGCACAGGCTCAGGCAGCCAAGTCCAGACGAGAACGAGCCAAAAAGCTCGAGGAGATGGGCGACGCAATTCCGGACTGGGCGAAAGCCAAGGAGGCAGATGAACTAGAAGAAAGCGAAGAGGAAGAGGACGAAGTAGAACATTTTGAGTGTGTGGCTTGCAACAAGACGTTCAAGAGTGAAAAGCAGTGGGAAGCCCATGAAAAAAGCAAAAAGCATCAGAAAGCGTTGTCTTCCCTAAAGAGACGCATGGAAAAGGAAAACGATTTACTTGATTTACAAGACACGGAAACAGGCAAGGCGACTGCCATGGAAAAAGATACTGATGATGATCCTTTAAACGATAATATCGAAGATGAACATGAAGAAGACGTGGCGGAAAACATGCAAAAGCTCGACATGGAAGATAACAGTATCAGTGATTCCGAAGAGGACGAAAAGGACGAGGACCGGGAAGGTGAAAAAAACCACAGCGATGGGACAACACAAGTCGATGAGGACGAGGAGACTTCCAACGATGAATATGCTCCACGATCAAAAGTCGAATCGACATTCAATTCCCCTTCCACTCTCGACACGCCTGCTGAAGCATCATCATCTGCCCCAAAGCTCGGTAAAGCCGCCCAGAAGCGCGCAAAACGAGCAGCTGCTAAAGACACAGGCGCGGCATCAGGGTCAGGTACTGGAATAGACATGCCTTTTGTATGCGCAAAATGCAGTGCAGGCTTTCCTTCTAGAACACAACTCTTCAGCCACCTCGATGAGCTTGGGCATGCAGCGCCTGTTGGGAAAACGAAAACAAAGAAGAAGGGGAAGAGGTGAGGAGCATTTTGTTGCAATTTCATGAGCACTTTCGGCGTTCAAGATACCCCTAGACAGCACTTGCTTGTAGACTATTTGACTACTTTGTGCGTTGAAGACCAAAAATATAGTGGCTTGGAAATCATATCTGGAGCTGGGACATATTGCGAAACTAGTTGGCAGGCATGCTATCAAGTGTGATCAATCATGCCATTTTCTGGCAAAAATTGGACTGGCCTTACACTTTACCCCTTTCTTTTCGACGTCTCAAGCTTACTGTTCGGATCAATCACAGGCAATGACTGCCTTCTGGAAATGATAAAGCTGAGCTGTTGGACAAGTAATTTCAGTGTTACATTACTGTCTATAAAGTACCATGCATCAACCAAGCTAGCGCTCCCGTAATCCACACAGCGCCCCCGAATAGCATTGTCTTCATCCCTTCATTTTTGGCAGGAGGACAGCTCACTATCGGAGTTGGTAGTCCACAAGCATCCCGCGTAATTGCCGCAGAAACACTGGAAGCGTACGCCGAGTTCATTTGGGCAGCGCATGGGTTGGGAGCAGGTGAAGCAGCCGAAGAAGCTAGAACAGCACACGTAGCACTACCGTTGCCTTCGTGCGACAAACCGGTCACATTGAAGGTAAAACTCTCGGCACTCGCGCAAATGTCGTTGCCGGCTGTGGTATCTACCAAGTCAGGCTGTTTTGCACCGTTCTTCGTGGTGAAGATCAACGTATTCCAAAGGTCATGGTTGGGAAGCTGGGAACCATTCGCTAGAAACATTGAACAATTCTCGGTTGACAGAATCCAGCGAAACCACCAGGTACCTTCAATAATGGTCATGTTGTACATTATATCGTATTCATATAGTGGTGTGTCATTGATGGTGCTATTTTGGCTGTTGATGGGGTTTCCGTATATTTTGTAACCGCTGGAGGTTGTGTTGTCACTGGCATCTAGTCGACCAAGGTCCCATAGCAGGCCTATATTGAGAGATTTGGCAATTACGGACTGCTGGATAGCGAAAACCACGGGCATGAGCGGATTGGGCGCATAGGTGTCGTTTCGGGGGAACATCAGGTCGACTTCTACGATGGTTGGAAACGATATTGCTGGCTGCGCCGCGGACCAGCAGGGTAATAGGAGTAGTATAGTCCCTATAGACCATAGTACAATGCTTGAGCTAAGCATGACTGTGCTGGATGTGACAAATACGAGAGTCTGCGTACTACACAGATACACTCAAAGATAAAGTGGAGTAGTCTTGTGCTGTGATTGATGGAGGATCTATGAAAATTTAGTTTCAACTCAACATAGATGTAAAAACTTTGATATTTGTCTCCCGACCTTGAAATGACATATAAGAGTTTTCGAAGTTTGGACTAGCCTGATGCGTCTTATTACTGTCACGGCTGAAGGGTACTTACAGGATTTCGACTGTGAAACTGCGATTCTGTTGGCGGAGTCTCTCAAAGGAGACGGTCAAGCCTGAATCGATCGAAAGAAATGTTGAGCCTCGAAATAATTGACAAGACTGAATTGTGTAGGTAGGACAGGTAGCTCAAAATGCCGACGTGATCGGACCCGATTTGGAGTCTTATCAATATCACGACATGGCTTGTGCGGTCACTGAATAATTCTTTTGCTCTGCCGTGCTTGGAGTAAGTTCAGGTGCGCTTAAGGGGCACGAACCCCATGCAGCACGCATCTTATCTCGTGAAGGTGTATAGACTGTTATGCGTATGGGACGTTGAAATTGTGGCGCATAAACATGGCGCTTGATCAGCTGGGCAAATGCTTGTTTTCCCGCTTCACCAGTCGTCTACAGCAAAAGGAGCACAAGCAACGCCACCCGATAGGCGTAGGCACATTGGCGATCATTTGCAGAGCGACAGGGGAGACAATCCGGTGATTGTGTATAATTAGTTAATTACCAGTAAAAGTAGAATGTTCTGTCAAGCCTAAGTCACCCAAGACGCGCTCGTGGCAATGGCTGCATATCTACTCTAGCGTTAGGTCTGTCGTGGGAAATAAGCGAGCCGTTGGTAAATCCTGTCTCCAAATCCAACCTTTGAAAATATGCTATCGGATTATTGGTATTATGCAGAGGCTTCCATCACGTTGATATCGTGCTATCATAACACGTAGAGTATTCGTCGAGGGGCGATCGGCGGCTAAGTTATTATCCTACCTGGTAGATCCCTACCTAGATGAACCTCATATATACTATACTGTATGTACTAGTAGGTACATAGGTACGTGAATACGTGTTGCTTGAGACTCGAAACATCCTTCAATTTTCAAAGTGATTTCTGGAGGCTGAAGAAACGAGAAAGTGGAGAAGCCAAACATTGCAGTCGTCGCTCAGGCTAGCGCCAAACGGACAGTTCCGCAGCCATGTGCGCGCGTATCCATTGAATTGCGCGTTTATTCTTGACGATCTCAATTTCAGAGTCCTGTGCCGCACTAATTTCCAACCTCACACCTTCACACAACTCCTGCGATACTGCCTCAGAGCCCAGAGGGTATTCCGGTCATTCAATATGGCTGTATGGCTGTATGGCTGGAGGTATACCGTCTAACCCGACTATGCAAGTACCCTGCCATCTTTTTCGTATTTCTGGAACCACGCGATATTGGTCTTTCAATTTTGACGGGAGCCAACTCTATGTTCAGTTCTTCGCAATCGCCCAGTAACCGACTCCCTTTCGCGTTCTCTATTTCACGAGTGAACGAGATTGGTTGGTGCCCACTAAACCACGCCAACAGCTTTCAACCTCTCTCAACCCTCGCGGAAACCGCCAATAGCCCTCGAAGAGCAAGCTTGACTCCTAACAGCACGCTTCCCGAGACCTGCTACATATGGTGACTGTTCAACTCTCACAATCATTCGAAGCATGGAGGATTTAGTGCAATGAAGGTTTGGCGCACTCTGCCGACTAATCGAGTGGTTGGATTTGCGTTGACAGGCTCGACCGCCTCAAATTCATGTAATCATGAATGGCATTGTCTCAGCAGGCTGGGTGGTTGACTTTTGGCCACTTAGCTGCCATACCATAGCCTCATACCAACACGCTGGTCTGTCAACAGGTGAGAAGACAGTGATCGACAGAACAAGGGGCTTGCGAGGCGTTGGGTTGTATTGCAAGCTTGCATCCAATGCCTCGAAGGATTCTAAAAACCTCCAAACCGTTGTTCAATCCTGGTGGTTCCAGGAGTTGTGATTACTCTACAGCCAGTCCTAATCTAGCATGACCTGACTACAATAATGGCAACTGAACTTGATTTTGTCCGTCAGATCCTACGATGGTTCAAGCAATTATACTGCACGATGAACCAACTGTATAGCTCATTTTTGTCCAAGGCGACCGCGAGGCTTGATCTTGTCCCTACCTCATGAGGATTGTTTGGTTCAATATGCGAAGAAGCCCCTGAATTTACCAGTCAGTCGGCTCACACTTGTTACTTGGGCGCTATATCGTCAAATTCAGCTTGAGAAATGTACATTGTGGCATCGTGGCTCCTAGTCACTTGCCGATAGGCTTAGCACACTCCATTAGGCAACAAAAGACCTGACAGCCCAAGGATGAGAAAAATATTTTCAAAGCCGTCTTTAAAAGCAATGGATTGCTCGAGGGCAAGAACCGCAGCAACTTGAGTTCAGGTTCTTTCCACCCTTTGTCATTCATTGAACCTTTCCTGCGGATTATCGACCTACCTTATCCCTAACAGTCATTTCTTCATCTCTTTTGTCTTACCATTTGTCATCATCACTCGCCTTCACGCAGCTCACTGGCTGTAATGAACCCTTACTGGTTTAAAGCCGGCCTTGGGGCGGTAGTCTTGCTGTCCTCTATAGTCTCTGGCCAGCCTGGCCTGAGAAAGCCAGCAAGCCCGGGCTACAATGGTTTGAATGCTTGTCCAGGGCGCTGCAGCATCGCAGGACCTAGTCCGGGCAACTGGTCTTTATATCATAACCTGGAGCAGACTGAGTCGTGCAAACAAACTCAATTCTGCGCCTTCTCTATCTTTGACCCAGTGGATAAGTTCGATGCCCTTCATCGGATATACTCATGCTCTTCCTATGGCCCGGACTGGGAGAATTTGCCCAATATCACAAACTCCCGCGCCGCAACAACCATCAATGCTACCTACCATCTTGGTACCTGGCCCGATGGCGGGCTTTCTACAGCGCATGTTCGCTCACTTTCGAGACAGATGGGTGATTATCTTGCCGGTGGCTATGGATCTTCCACCAAACCTCTCATCATGTTCGCTCGGTCGGGCACAACTTCTGTTGGCTTGTATATTGGCAAAGGCCTCCAATACGAAGAAACCGGCGCCTTTGCCCTTCAAACTTTGGATGGAAGCCTTTCTTCCATGTCTGGAACCACTGGAAGTGTGGCACTGCAGCTGTGCCAAGCTGGCAACGATGGAGATCACGTCTTCGGATTGATGACTACCAGTAACCCAACTTTTGGGCCAATACAAGCTGCAATCCAATCATGGGCCAATGCAAAATGTCTCGATCTCAACAATAGTACCGAAGTAAATGGCCCTGCTCATCTCACCACTCCGCTGATCCTGGCTCCAAGCAACATCACAAACACAACTGGTCTCAAGTTCAACCTGACTTCACCGCAAAATTTGAGGCGCTGGTCCGGACGCCTAGAACGTCGTGACGATTGTACTGCCATCCAGGTTGTATCTGGCGATGGCTGTTACTCTTTGTCGCAAAAGTGCGGTATCACAACAGATCAGTTTTCTCAATACAACTCCGACCCCAATATTTGCAGTGACATACAGCCTGGCCAGCATGTTTGCTGTTCATCAGGGTCACTCCCAAACTACGCTCCACAACCCAATGGAGACGGATCTTGCGCAACATATACTGTTCAAAGTGGAGACTACTGCGCTGGTATCGCCGCTGCCAATAGCATAACAGTTGATCAACTTAACGATTTTAACTCTAAAACCTGGTCATGGAATGGATGCTCCAGTCTCTATGCAGGTATCATCATTTGCTTGAGTTCAGGCAATCCCCCTATGCCAGCTGCTGTCGCCAATGCTCTATGTGGGCCGACCATGCCGGGGACTCAAACACCAGCAGCTGGAACGGATATCTCTACGCTCAACCCTTGTCCGCTCAATGCCTGCTGTGATGTATGGGGACAAGTAAGTGGAACAAAATTTATCTTGTCTTAGAAAGTATTTAGAGCTGACATAACTTTTGGCAGTGTGGAGTAACGGCCGAATTCTGCACAGACACGAACACTGGAGCTCCAGGCACTGCCCAGCCAGGAACTAATGGCTGTATATCTAATTGTGGCACCGATGTTGTATCAAGTGGACCTCCTGCTATCTACAGAACTGTTGCTTACTATGAAGGCTTTGGCCTTAGTCGCCCTTGCTTGTATCAGGATGCCTGGCAAATTAGCTCTGGATACACGAACCTACATTTCGGCTTTGGTGCTCTCACGCCTGATTACCAAGTTGACCTGGGAGATTCTTTGAGCTCCTTCGAGTTTCAGAGATTCAAGACAATGACAGGAACCAAAAGAGTCTTATCATTTGGTGGCTGGACGTTCTCCACTGATCCAAGCACTTACACCATCTTCCGCGAAGGTGTCACATCTACCAACAGACAGGCCATGGCAACAAGCATTGCAAACTTCATCAACGAAAACGGTCTTGATGGCGTTGATATTGACTGGGAGTATCCTGGGGTAAGTACTTATCACGACGCATCTCTCTTTCACCCTCGCGACACTTCACTGACCAATACAATCAGGCTCCGGATATTCCCGGCATTCCGCCCGCGGATCCATCTGATGGTGACAATTATTTGCAGTTTCTCACGCTTCTGAAGAGTTTGCTCCCTGGAAAAACCGTCTCAATCGCCGCGCCTTCCTCCTACTGGTACCTGAAAGGCTATCCTATTGCGAAAATCGCCAAGATCATAGATTATATCGTTTACATGACATATGATCTGCATGGTCAAGTACGAGGACCCACCTCATCATGGGTTGACATAATGCTAATGCTTCATAGTGGGATTCAACGAATTCGAACTCACAAGAAGGCTGCCCTGGAGGAAATTGTCTTCGTAGTGATGTCAACCTGACTGAAACGATGACCGCTTTGGCAATGGTGAGCATGTCCCAAAGCACTGAAGGTCAAAATTTGCAGGAATTATGTTTCGATGGTCCTCGGCAAGAACATACTGACTTTGACATTCCAGATCACAAAAGCGGGTGTGCCGTCAAATCAGGTTATCGTTGGCGTCACCAGTTATGGCCGGTCATTTGAAATGTCTGATCCCGGCTGCTCGACCGAGCAGTGCACCTACACCGGAGGCCAAACACAATCCAATGCTGCTGAAGGCCCGTGTACCGGCACAGCTGGATACATTAGCAACGCTGAGATTCAGGATATCATTAATAATCCCAGTCGCGTTAATTCCAACTACCTTGATGAGAGCAGTCAAACAAATATACTGGTATACGACGGCAATCAATGGGTTGGGTGGATGGCCGATGATGTCAAGAATTCGAGACACAACCTGTATATGGGGCTCAACATGGGCGGTACCACAGACTGGGCTACCGACCTGCAGGCCTACAATGATCCCCCATCCCCGGCAAGCTCATGGACGGAATTTATCTCAGATGTTCAGTCTGGAATAGACCCAATCAATAAAGGCACGCGGACTGGCAATTGGACCCAGGTTACATGCACAGATTCGGCTGTCGTGTACCAAGCATCAATGTCTCCAGCCCAGCGATGGAGCCAGATGGATGGCAGTGATGCTTGGAATGATGTAATCAATCAGTGGACTAATGTTGACAGTCATACATCGTTATCCTTCAGCGAGTCGGTGGCAAACACTCTGAACTTACAAGAAAACACGAATTGTGGTTCGGAAACCGAATTCAGCAACTGCGATCAAACCGTGGAATGTAAAACGACAACCGGTCCTTTGGGTAATGTTGGCGCTGTAGCTTATGAACTATGGAATTCTCTTGTTATGATCCATGAGGTACGTGTAATGATCCTTACGCAACAAGTTCAAGAAGCTTTTTTTGGATCTAACAGATACCCGCAGATGTACGCCACCATCAACAATGCAATATTGCAAACTGCTGCAACCTTCGAGCCAAGCTTCCCGTCTTTTGAAACCACCTTTGCGCCGGTGGCTCCCCCCAAGGACAATACATGGCTTCAGATTCTTTTAGACTTTATCACCTTGGGAGTTGGCGCGGCCGTTGCTCCGCTATTCAATTCCTGTAAGCAGCTCGCAGACTTCACTGCTAGATCTCATAGTGGTTCTGCAGTTCGATGCTAACTTCATGTTCTTCTAGTCATTAGAGACTTGCCTGCCTTCGAGGGTAACCCTAATGGTGTAGACACTGCTAAGGATGTTACTTTTGCACTCATTGCCGCCTCGTTAGCGGCTGGCAAGGATGCAGTAGCTGATCAAAAATCGTAAGTCACTACTGTTATTTCCTTATCAAACACAGTTCTGGATTCAAAGTGTGAAAGCTGCTAACTTGTCTACCAAAGTGGTGATTGGACATTGGACGACCAGAATACCTTTTCTGCATACCTGGGTCAGGTTATAAACGCTTGGGGCAATTCTACTGAACAGGCGTTGGCTACGTTATTCAATGGATCTGGCGCTTCCATTCAAATTCTCACGGCTCTAATCTCGAACGGCTCACTCATTACTGGCTCGGGTGGCAAGAGTGGCATTCCCTTTCCCCCAACTTATGCGCAACTTGATTTGTACGTAGCCAAGGCCTTTTTCGCATATTCAGTTCCTAAACTTTGGGGGGCGGCCGGCTATCATCCTTTCATCATTGACAGTGGATACTCCTGCGGTACTGTCGACCCTCTCAGTCGTTACATGTCGACAGAAACAATGCATGCCACTTCTTCATGTGTGGGAACAAAGCTGTATTATTTGGTCTCGCCTATCACAAACATCGACCAAAATACATGTTCCAATCCCGTGGATGGACGCTGTCCCGAGGTCCCCTTCACTTCTCCACCCGGAATTTCAACTCTCACCGGAGACACATCTGTTTGGGGAGGCCTCACTCGTGATGTGATTGTCGCTGGGTAAGTCATGGCGTAAGCCTGGGTCATTGGAGTGAATTGTGAGAAGCCTTAGCTGACGGAGTGATTCTAGAGCTGTTAACAGTTATGTATCTAACGGTAATGCGAATGGGGGTCCAATAGCAGATCCCTCCGTCCGGACCATCTTCGATGGATTTCTTGGTGGAGTAGAAAGCACGGCTGGTATGATCAGAATTCCTGTATGCAGTCCCGAGGAGGCGCTCACCGCATACGATGACTCGAGCACGCAGACTCAAGCAAACTGGCCTTGTGTTGTGGCCGCTAGTCCGAACCTCTGTGGAACTTCTACGTTTGTGGGCGCAACTAGCGATGCTTCGCCTCTTACAACCGATTGCCAGCAAATCGTAACCAATATAGTAGGGACGCAAGGCGTGTGGGAAGTGGAGGCCGCTGTGCATGAGCAGCATCAGATTGTCCAGGCTGGAACTTGTGCCTTTGGAGTTCAAGGGTCTACAGGCGAGGGATCTGTTGATTTTAGTGTTGGTGCACAAGATATCGTCGATCTCATCAACTCTTCAGTTCAGCAATTTGCTTCAAACGGTAAGGTCGGAGCTGGGGGAAACATGGCCTGTAACGGAAATAATGGCCAGGTCTCTGTTGCGTGGGGACTTTACCACACATGAGCAATGTTACTCTGATTTATACATGTTCCACTATCTGGGCGAGGGTTCCTGTTGGGGATGTCGTAGAGAGCATTTCGCTGATTTAATACTCCATCTAATATTAATTACCTTAATCACTTACTTGTCTCCCTTAAGCTACCAGAGTCAATTTGGCCACTCGAACGCTCCTTTCTACAGCGCAAAGCCGATATTTCTTGTAGCCAAGTTTCATCCTGGGAATTGTGAGTATGTGAAATCCGAGGAGACACTCTGCTCGCTCCAGTTGGCAACATACTTTTTGTGGATTCTAGTTCAAAACCAAGCTCTCGTGCGAGCAACTCCCAATTTGATCTAGGTCGGGAAGTCTGAAATGATTTGCTGCTGCTCTACTTGTCTCATTCAGCACAAACTGCTTATTATGCCTGGTCTCAAGAGTCAGCCTGTACAAAGATATATATAACAACCGACCAGTGTCGTGATCTGCCGCTGCAGCTTCATTTGGACAAATTCGTGGTACTGTTTGTCTCCTAATTATTGGAGAATTTTTAGACAAAGCATTATTATCAATAGAGAAAAGATGAATTTTGAGGTAAGCTACCAAGGAACTCCCATCACTGTTTCGAGGACGATGCTTCATACTGTTATGCTTCGTTGTCCAACACTGTGCAAGATGTCTTACTGGTTGACGGCATCAATCAACCAGACTAAGAGAAATCAGCCCCAATAAACTGCATGATGCACTCCGTAAATTCGCAGGTATATTATTCGACTTGGCTTCCGATCCTGAATCCTCCAAGCCAAGCCGGCAAACAGTGTTTATGAGAAAAGATCGACTACTCATCGGTCAAGGACACGATCACCACAGGCGTAAGACCAACTTCATGGGTCTTGCTCTTGGACATGATTGGCTCGGGAACTTTCGATCGTCAAAGATTCAATGTTGCATCCGATATCTTACATCGTACATCGTACGATGAGCACTGAACAGCCAGCCATCTTCACGCTTGCAAAAGCTTAACGGAGATTCTCTTTGGCAAACCGCCGGTGGTAAGAGAACAAGATTATTATTTTTTAGCACGCAGATATGATGCTGCCTATCGGATTACAGCACGTCGAGACACATGAGCCGCGTCATTATCGAATCCTGCTTCACGAAGGTGACATCTGAATTGGAAGGAGGATGGATTTCGGCACCAACCGGTAAATTCCATTACACAAGCTGTGGATGTAGGATCAACCCACCGTGAAGATCTCGGGGAGCACCGAGTATAGTCATACAATGAGGGGAAGACTTTCTAAGCTCAAAAAGTATAAGAAGTGCTCGTTTTCGCTAATGGAAAGATTTAAATCACATAACCACTTCAAATCAATTCCCCTTCAAGACATTCAATCAACCTTTTTGGTACTCCCATCAATACCCGCTATACAAACCACCATGCTCTTTCAAACTTTCGCACTTTGCGCTGCCATGCTCGCTGGTCTCTCGGCAGCATGCACTCCAGGAGCGTACGCTTGCTGTAAGTGTTTCATTTGCAATGAATTACCAAAACTAACTGGTAATTAGCGAACCCGCAACCTGTAAGAATTCCCCACGAACAATATCTGCATCTAGTTCCACGTGTCAATATTGACTCGATCGCTGAACCCCCAATACTACTGGCGCTCTGATGCATCACTGGAGTATTCGATGTGCCAATCGAAAGATTGATATACCTCCACCGACAGCTTGAGATTGCAGCAGCCATCATCATGAACTTACACCTCGTTACACTTAGGCAGCCCCCATTGCAAATTCATGCTAATCAATACTGGTACATAGGACGGCCACTGGATCGGTCTTGCACTTTGTGGAGCGGATGGTGTCACTGTAACTCAAGTTGGTACCTGCCAAGCCGGAACTCATTGCGAGCATTCTGGTGCCACTGGTGTCGTTTGTGCTCAGAACTAGATTTGCATGATTCGATTGGAAGGTCAGCCAGTTTCGATAACAACTCAACTGGATGTGGTGGAATGAGAGAAAGGGCGGTAGATCATCTCTAGTATTGTCTCGGTCTCTACCGTTGATCTCAAATATATCTCGCCCTTTCAATATGCTATACTGAGAACTCATTTTGAAAACCTCTGCTTGTAGCAGTACCACATTTTCTCAATGCAATATAGCATCAAGCTTATATTTGATCCATTCCATGTACGGAAATGGCAGTCTATTTCTCCTCATGGTAGTCCACGAAACATGCTAGCGGATGAACAAAAACGATTCACTTACCCAGGTGGTGGAAACGTCGACACGTTACATTAATGCTACAACTTGCGGGTACAGTTTCATTTTGCGCTTCTGAGATGGTTCTACATGCAGGTTTTTTTGTTCCTTTGAACCGATCACCTGTGTAGCTAGAATCTTTGTTTCTCAAGCACCTTCCAAGGTTCTCTCCATAACTCTGCTTTGCTACGCAACGTAATTCCATCCCTTACAACTCCGATAATTTGTTGTGTTGTTCCTTTTTGAGCCCCACCGCACTTTTTAAATGCTTTGAATTATTGCTCGTGTATGAGACGCAAAATCCCCGGCTGGTTCAGCATAAAGATATTGTTGGTCACAAATTACTGCCCTTCAGTGATCAAGTCCGGTCGTGATTTATCAGCATCTGGAATTTGTAAGCGACAGACAAATGTTGTGGATTACTAGTATGGTGCAATCCTGCGAGTTTTACAGCCATAAGGTGTGGGGTATTTGCTAAAAATTAAATTCGGCTCATTCACTCTTATAGTCTTATGATTCCTCAATTTTCAGATCCTAAAATGGTTATTCGAGTAGGAATTATTGGCCTGTCGGCAAAAGCCACAGGCACAGGTTGGGCTGCTTCCGCACATCTCCCATATCTACAAAAGTCGCCTCATTACAAGATTGTAGCATTATGCAATTCTTCTCGTGGCAATGCAGAGGCCGCTATCAAGGCTTTTGGCCTTTCCGCGGACACCAAGGCATATGGATCCCCTGAAGAGCTTGCTGATGATGCAAATGTTGACTTGGTCGTTGTCAACACACGAGTTGACACTCACGACACATTACTCCTCCCAAGCTTGAGAAAAGCTAAAGCCGCTTTCTGTGAATGGCCGCTAGCTGCGAATGAAGCTAGAGCCAAAGAAATGCTAGAGGCTGCAGAAAAGTCGGGAAGTCGAACAATGGCTGGTCTACAAGCTCGAGCGAGTCCAGTCATCCAAAAGATCAAGAAAATCATTGACGACGGAACAATTGGAAAGGTCCTGAGCAGCACCTTGTACGGCTATACTCATAATGGTGGTGCCGAGGAGAGCGAATCGGTTTCTTACATGACTCAGAGAGAAGTTGGTGGTAACATATTGACCATACATTTCGGTCATAGTAAGCATCCCTCCCTGATTATTCCTGAAGTTAGCTCATGCCTGTTGCGTGTAGCTATCGATTATCTTCTCTACACTCTGGGAGAGATTGAAACAGTTCAAAGCCTGCTTGCGACACAATTCCCAGAAGTAAAACTAGTGGATTCCTGGGCGACAAGGAAAGTGGTGGGAGTTGCAAAGAAAAACACTCCAGACCAGATTTTACTCCAGGCAAAATTAAAAACTGGAGCTCTACTTTCGGTACATATTCAAGGTGGATATCCTCCTCCATTCGATCCGAAAGCTCTTTGGCGGATTGCAGGTGAAAAGGGTGACATCGAGATCGCCGCGGACAGCATTTTATTGAATGTGCGAACCGAAGGATTTCCAATACGATTACACATCCGGGAGACGGGTGTTGTGGAGGATATAGCAATTGAGAAGAACGAGCTGGATAATCTTCCAATGCCTGCCAGAAACATTGGGAGGGTCTATGAGGCATTTGCAGCAGATGACAAATCAAACAGTATAGCATCCTTTCAAGATGCTTTCAGAATTCATGTTCTGATTGAAAGTATGCTAAACAATTGGGATGAAGGAATTTAGGACTCAAGGAGACTGGAGGAGGTTCTGCAGTCTTTTGATAATCTATTGGTGTTGTCTTGCGTGCAATATGGAGAGATTGAAATGAGACATATCCTATTTATTAACTATGCTATTTTTGAGGTCATACTAATGCAATAGCGTGATGTTGTAAAAAGTTGGTGTTTAAGAATTAGATCTACTCTTTTCTTAATGATTATGCTCTAATACTTTTAGCATCTAGCGAGCTTTTCCTTAGGAATCTAATTAGTGGAATGGTAGAGTTGTAGCTTAGTGGCTTCTTCAATGGTCTATAAATTATAGTGTTGATACTACTATTGGCCATTATGGAATGCGTGAGCCTATGACGGCGCATTACTACTAACACCGCTTAAGATAAGAACTTCTAAACTTCTAAACTTCTAAACTTCTAAATACGTTACTATATTACTATATTAGCGACGTTAGCCTTTGTTAATAATAATTCTAATATCTATTCTACCCTACTCTTAGTTAGGGCTATCTCTAGATAGTATTTTTAGTAATAATTATTTTTTATATTTTAGTAGTAGAAATTATCTTTATTTGTAATAAAGTTACTAATATTTAGTAAAGTAGTACTCTTATATAATATTATAGCTTATATAAAAGAGTCTAGTAGACTATATATAAATTTTAGTATAGTTATAGAGATATATTATAAATAAAGATATTAGTTTGTAGAGAAGCTTACTAAATTTAGTAAGAAAATATTCTTTAGAAAGACTATACTTATAATATCTTCTTTAAAATAACTTTAATAAATAAAATAATACTACTTAAGGATTTTAATTAGGGTAAGTACTATAGAGCTCCTTCCTTAGAAGAATAAAAGTAAGGTTATAGATTTATAACTATAATAAAGTTTAGTAAAGCTTAGTAATAGTAATTCTTTACTAAATTAGCTTATAGGTAAGCCTTAGCTATAATATTTCTTTTAAAGTATTATTTCTTTTATAGGTTCTTAAGTTATTTCTTTATATATTATCCTTTTAGGTTAGGTATTATATCTTAATAGTAAGAAGAGCGTAATCCTTTACTAAATAATATTATTTTAGCGCGTTATCTTTTTTACTTATAATTACTTTACTAACTTTTAGTAAGTCTAAATTACTAAAAACTTCTATTTCTTTAGCTATAACGTCTTCTAATGCTTCTTTACTACTAATTTATATCCTTAAAAGTAATTTCTAGCTTTTAATGTAATTACGTAAGCTTTAAGATATTAATATAGAGTATTTTAGACTTCTCTATTTATATTATATAAGGTAAAGTTACGTTTTAGTAAGCCTATATTCCTTAACTTATATACTAAATTATTATATATACTATTTAGTTTACTAATTAATAGAATTACTAACGCTAGAGACGTAAGTATTCTTTATAAATACTAATTATCTTATAAAATGTATCTATACTTAAATATCTAAGGAGCTAGCTTACTATTATAGAATACTATATCTATAAGAATATAAAAAAAGTAAGAAAATAACGTAAGATTAATACTAAAATAGTTAGCGCTATTATATAATAATCTTATAGAGCTAAATTATATATAAGTTTATCTTCCTTTGTTAAATTAAGTATAACTAATATAATTAGGCAATAGAATTATAGTAAAGAAAGTTTAATAAAGTAAGATTTTTTAGTATTAAGTAAAAGAAAGACTATAACTCTAATTTAGCTATTATATCTAAGTAGCGCTAAATTAGTTTATATAATAAGTAGTATACGTACCTAAATCTTACTAAGTTTCTTTATAGCTATATTAAGAGCTAAGTTAGTAAAAAAATAATTTTTTTTTAGCTATTTTATAAAAGAAGGAAAAAATATTATCTATAATTATTTAAAAAATTTTACATAACTTAAAATTATATAGAATTTATAGTAATTATTTAAGCTTATACTATATAGTAGTTTTATATCTACGTAGTTTTACTATAATAATCTAATAATAAGTATTACTTTAGGAATAATGTCCTACTATTATAAAGTAAGCTTTCTTAGCTAAAAAGCTTTCTTTACTCTTAATCCTATACTCTTTAGTATAGTATACTTCTATGCGCGTAAAATTAATTATAAAGCTTACTATACTATTCCTTTCTAAAAACTACTTAAGAAAATATATATAGTAAGATACTTTATAGTAAAATGCTTAGTATTTTACTTATAGCGCGCGCTCTATAAATAACCTATTAGAATACGTTAAGGTATCTACTCTTTATAGAGAAATACTTTATATAAGGGATTAAGATATTATTTTATTTATTATATAAAGGATTAAGATATTATTTTACTTATTATATATATTTATTTTAGTAAAATAAAAAGAATAACTTATAGTTACTTTTTAAAATATTATTTAATAATTACTTAGCTTTAAGGTAGCTAAAACTAGTAGAGATTACTAATCTAACCTATTTCTATAACTTAGTCTAGTTTTCTAGATATATAGGTATTAACTAGCTAAAATAGCTATAAAGCCTTTTTATTACTAAGTAATATTATTTAATACTACGTATTACTTAGGTAAGTAAAGCTTTTTATAATAAAGCTTATTAAGTAGTATATTTATACTAATACTTAGTAAAATTACTATAAAGGTATTTTAGTAAATTTTAATTAATATTAAAACCCTTTTAGAGTAATAATATTATAATAATCTTTATAACTATTTATACTTTAGTATTTATTATTAAAAATATCTTATTATACTTTATTAGTTATCTTTCTTTAATACGCTTTCTAGAGAAGATTAAAATAGTAAGATATTTTTTATATTAATTTTTTTCTTTTAAAAAAAAGTCTTAATATCTTTAATGTTAATATGTTCTATATTAATATATTATATTACGCTAGGTTAATTTATAGTAATATAAATAGTTTTTAACTATTAATTAATTAGTATTTTAGTTATACTAAATACTATAACTATTTACTACTTAGAGATACTATATATAGGATATAAATAATATTACTACCCTTTATTAGTTATAGCTTATTATAGACTATTATCTATAGTAGGCTTATTAATAATAACTAATTACCTTCTTATTTAGAGATTTTATCTTATAAATAGGCTTACTAGTTATAATAAAATAATTTTAGTATACTTTTTAAGTCTAATCTTATTCTTTCTTTATCTATTTTACTAATAATACTTTCTTAAGGCTATAATTCTATATAACTTATTATACTTACGTAGTAGTTATACTCTAATCTAGAGTATAGTAATTAGGTTATTCTATATATTAAAGGAGCTTATATTTTATAATATAGAGGAAAGTTAGTTAAAAACTAGTATATTATTTAAATACTATCTAAACTAAATACTAGTAAGTTAATAATTAAAAGAAAGATAAAGCCTAAAAACTAAAGCTAACTACTATAATTTTCTACTATAATTTTTATTTAAATTAAGCTCTCTAAAGACTTTCTAATATTATTATAGCCTTATTATTATTATATATAGAGATAATTCTATGTACTACCTTGTATCCTTAAGAAGCATAAGTACTATATTAGGAATAATATAAATAATATAAGTAAGTTATAGGATTATTAATTTATATAAACTATAGGCTCTTAATTTTACTAAGAGTATTTCTATCTACAAAAAGTAATTCTATTTTAATTTAATATTAATAAGCATATTTAATACGTTAGCCCTAACGCATAATAGAGGTTATACTCTTTACTTTAGTATAAAGTATATATCTTTTCTAAAAAGGTTAAGTTTATTAAGTAAGGACTCTAGGTAGCTTTATTAAGGTAATTTAACTATATTATTTATTAGCTAGTAGTTATACTTTAGATATACCTAATTTTTCCTTAAATAGAAATCTTAGTATATATTATTAATCTAAAGTAGTAAATATTATTATTAAAAGAATATAGATATAGAAGCCTCTAAAAAAATAGAGAAACTTTATTACTTAATATATAATTAGTAGTATATTATAAAAAAAGTAGGAATATACTTTCTATTAATATATACTAAATAACGTAAATAAATATTAATAAATATTATTATTAGTTTATTAATATATAGAGGCGGGCTAGTTAACTACTTCTAAATATCTTTATTTAAGTAGTATTCTCCTTAAGTTAAAAAGTGCTAGTCCTTAGTAGATAGAAGTAGTAACTATAGTATATATCTAAATACTAGATAATTAAGTAGTAAAAAAGTAGCTTAGAGTTAGCTAATATCTAAAAATATATTACTAGCTATAGTAATTACTAACTAGTTGTTACGCTTATTTATAAAGGAATATTATAAAATCTAAGTAATTAAACTTTTAACTTATAAGGCTTACGTATCTATCTACTTTATTACCTAGTAATAATTAACGACTTTAAGAATAAATTAAGAGTTTATTTAAGATATCTAAGGATATAGAATAATAAGCTTATATTTTATATATTATAACTAATAAAAATAAAAATACAAAAAGTATATTATAAGCTATTCTTTGCTAGATTTAAGCTTATAATATACGCTTTAGAGTAAGTCCTAAATTTACTTTATTATTTATTAATTTGCTTTAAAATAGTAGGGATTACTTTTAGTATTCTTATTTATTTTAGTAGTTATTTTTTAATATATTTACTTTTATTTATTATTACTATGCCTAAAATAGTAAAGTAAGTATACTACTTTGCTTACCCTAGGTACTTATTATATATTTAGTTCTTTTATCTTTTTAGAAAGTCTTCTATTTATAAGAATAGTATTATATTAATAAGTTAAAGCTAATTATAAACTTAGGTATATATTATAGATATTAATTAGAGTATAGCTAGTAGTACTTTTTTTTAGAAAGATAGTTATATCTAATATAATAGTATATCTCTACTAAGAACTTTATTATATATATACTAATAAAGTACTAGATCTCTACCTACTATATTATTAATTAAGATAATACTTTATATAGAAGAAATATATATTAGTAATAAGATAACTAATAAGTAAGAATTTATTTACTTCCTCCTACTATTAAAAAGAATACTAACTTAATATTAGACTAACAAAAATTCTAATTTAGGTAGGTATTAGCTCTTCTAGAGCTATATTAGACCCTAATTATTCTCTTAATTTACCTAGAGGGTAGTTAAGGTCTAATATTAAAAGATAAAGACTTAAAAATACTAAAGGTAGTATATATAAGTTAAATTTAATCCTCTTTTAGTATAATATACCTTTTAATAGTATATTATCTAGGACGAAGAGTAGATTAAAATTATAAATTAATATAGATATAACTTTCTCTAGATCTTACTTTATAGTTAAAGTTACTACTTTATGAAACATTCTAATATAGAAGCATTTAGCTAAAAAGTCTTTAAAATAAATAAAGCTTATACGTTTCTAGCTACTCTTTTAGTTTACTAAGAGGTAGCTAAGAATTTATAAGCTTTATTTCGTCCTATATATTATCTTAATAATATTTACTCTAAGGGTTATAGATTTAATTAAGTCCTTAATACTAATAACTAGATATAAATTAATATAATATAATATTAAATTAAAGAATCTTACTTAATGCCCTTCTATAAGGACCTTTAGCGCTATATAAATAACAAAGAGAAG
The DNA here is from genome assembly GCA_010405405.1 of Microthyrium microscopicum. Taxonomy (NCBI): domain Eukaryota; kingdom Fungi; phylum Ascomycota; class Dothideomycetes; order Microthyriales; family Microthyriaceae; genus Microthyrium; species Microthyrium microscopicum. The sequence goes on along the minus strand of MU004241.1, from coordinate 44,589 downwards.
TTAGATATTTTTAAGACACGTTCAAAAGTAGAGAAGATAAAAATATATATAGATTGCAATAGTAATACAATAGGCTTATTAGTTAAGTTTAGTAACTTAAATCTTCTAAAAGGTAAAAGCAAGTAAGAAAAATTCTTAAAAATATAAGCAAGGCTAAGATAAGCTTTATTTAGATAGATAGTATTAAATAAAAAGAGTATTACTAATCTATTTACATTTTAAATAACGCTAAAAAAATTAATGTATCTTTAAGAGCTTTAAAAGAGATAAATAGAGTAAAGATAGAATAAGAAGAAAATAAGTAATTAATTTAAAAAGTTAACTTTAATAAAAGCTACCCTTTTTATAAGTATAATAGCGAGAAGTAGTTAGAGCGCTATTATAAATTTAATAATAAGGATATAGATAACTATATTACGCATAAGGGAAAAAATAAAGTTACTCCTAATTAGAGAGTCTTAGAAGAATATAGTCTAAATATTAAAGAGCTTACTACTCTTATCTTTAAGCACCTAGTAGCCTAATAATTAACTTTATTAACCCTCCTTAAGTTATTTCCTACTAACTAATATTATATTTATAGTATTATTAGGATTATTTTCCCCCCCTCCTAAATTTATAAAATAGTACTTTAGGGCCTAATTAGAGGGCGGAAGGATCTAAAGAGTACGTTAGTATATAAATTTAGCAGTGTAGCCCCTTAGATTAAACTTACTAACTCTATCCTCTTCTAAAATTACATTATTATTAATCCTAAAGCTAAATCTTTATTAAATATCTTAATTTTTAGTGTTTTAATACTATAATAAACAATACTCTAATATGCTAGCATGTCTTAAAGCTCACTGCTAAAAATAAGTAAAGGACATAATTAATCTTAGCTACTTAACGTTATTTATTACTAGAGCTATTAAATACTATAAAGATACTATTAAATACTAGCGTCAAATACTAAGGATTAGAGGATCTTTTAAACCTATAAAGATACATCTAGGTTCTCTACTAATACTAGATTATAATATATAGGTTACGCTGTTTAAATACCTCCTTTACTAACCTAATTTAATATAATTTAAGATATATAAGTTTATTTAGAGTACCTTTAGTATTGTAACGAGCTAGGCCCTTATCTCTTAAGTCCTAAATAGGTATAAATATACTAAAAAGAAGATTAGTAATAAAGTAATACTAAGTAACGTATTCTTATATCTTATAGTTAAAAGTTATTACCGCCTAGCGCTCTACTAAAGCTTATTACAAATACTATATTTATATATTAAAATATACCTCTAAATAGCTTATCTTCGTAAATAAAGCAAGGTATAGAATCGCTAGCGTCTTAAGAATAATAAGATAGAGTAAATTAGGTATTAAACTAAATATTAAAAGCTTCTTAGCGTTAGATAAGTAAAAATTAAAGAATATTAGTAATACTACTAAATAGTATAATATCCTACTAGTATATAGTGTTAATAGTATCCTATTAGTAGATATCTATAAAGCTAATAGTAATAGTAATAGTTTTACCTAGTAGTGTAAGAATAAGCTTCTAGATATCTATTAGCTTTATCCTCTTCCTTAAAGTATTATTATTATAGATAATGCGTCCTTTTATTATAGTAAAGTTATCTATAAGATATTTAGGGCTATAAAGGTACGATTAGAATTCCTACTACCTTACTACCTAGATTTTAATCCCATTAAAGAGTTTTTTAGTAATTTAAAGGCCTAGTTAAAGATAAATAACTACTAGTAGTATACCTACAAGAATTCTATATCTTTTAAGCAGTTTTTAAGGATTAGAATTAAAGTTTTAGGTAAAGGAGTACCTAGTAGAAAGTAAGCTAAAGGGTATATTCAATATAGCGATTATATTATAAAGAATAATAAAATCCCTTAGAGTCTAAGGTTATGTAGAAATATCTAGGAAATAGCTTTAATTATTACTTCTAATCCTAACTTCTTTATACTATAATAAGAATTTAATATTAAACTATTACTATTACAATTCCTATCTAGATAGTTTAGAATTAGTATCGTTAAGAAGCCTACTCTAATAAGTATAATACTAACAAAAATTAGTAATAATTTCCTTACAAATTTTAAGTATATTATTAATCCTAAATATTAGCTCCTTACTAAGAAGTTACTTAAACTAGGTATAATTATGCCCTATAGCCCGCCCTAAACGATATCCTTTTGCTTTAAGGGCTTCTATAATACGATTAAATACTAAATACTACCTAAAGCTCAAATTATTATAGAACTACCTCTTAAACTTAGTAAATTCCTTCTCTAGGTAGTATTTTGTTACTAATAGAGGCCCTAAAGGTAGTAATAAGGCTATAGGAATATTACTATAGGGTAGTAAAGATGCTAAGCACGTACGCTAGCTCTAGCTACTAAAGAGCCTATTAGACGACCTACTAAGTAAGTTTAAGCTCTCTTAATTATAATAAATATTAATATTAATAAGTTATAAATTTAAATTTAATATTGTTATTATTTTATACTAATAGTAAGCTTATTAAATAGCTATAGATTCTAAGAGCCTTATTATCATTATATTAGGTAGTATTTTAATATTACATTTACCCTTTACTATCTTTTAGGCCTATTCGTTTAAATCTATAGCGTTAAGGAAAATATATTTATTATAAGGATCCTTCTAGTAGTACTCTCCATTAAGGTAATTTAGACATTTCTCCTTTTTATAGAGATATTCCCTTACTAACTTTATAAATTCTAAAGAGGAATTAATACGCTATTAATATTCTTTATACTATAGATCTACTTATTCTAATATCTCTATTACTATTATTAACGCTAAAGGAGGGCATTTAAGCTTAGTAATACTAAATATAATCTTCTATTTAAGATTACTAATACGTTAAGAGTTATTATAGAAATTAGTCTAATACTAGTAAGTAATTTAGCGCTAAATTAAAGTAAGAATACTATTAAGCTCCCTATCGCTTAAGCCTAAATTAATACTAAAGCTATATTAAAGATCTTTAGTCCCTCTCTTTATTTTTTACTTTAAAAACGTCTAAATTAAGATAGAAGAACTATACATCGTTCCTTATTCTTTAAGGCGCAAATTTAGCTAGTCCTAAGTCTTTTTAAAGCCTTTAACTAAGCTCTAGCGAAGATACTATTTAAATTTATTCTTAACTATAAGCATTCTTTACTTTTAGATCTTAGTAATAATAGTAATTTTAGGAAGGAATTTAGGTACTAGTAGTAGTAATAGCGTAGAGTTAATCTAAGGAACTAGGGCGCTAGAATTAGGTAAAAATATCTTAGGATGCTAAGCGCTATCCATTATAGCATTTTAGGTAGCAATTCTAGGTAAATACATCTCTTAGACGTAGTCTAGGCTATATTAACGCTTATAAACAATATCTTAAGTAGCGTTAGGCATATTTTAGGTCTCTTTAACTAAAAGAGGCTAAGTAATATTAATATCTTAAAGTTATAATCTATTAGTAGCATATTCTAAGATATCTTAAGTCTTAGCATCCTATTATAAAGGACACTTAGCTAGTTAAACCTAAGAAGCTAATAATATTAGTAAACAATCAAGAATAATAGTATTTATATTAACATTACTTAGAAAGATAATAAGCAATAGTATAGGCGCTATATAAGATATAGGAATAGGATGTCTAAGATAAGATGCTACTAAAGCCTTTAGGGTAAGTATAGGCATTTTTAGTAAAGGACTTCTACCTACGTCTATATAGATCTTAAATAACTACCTAATAGCCTTTTTAGGTACTAGAGAGTAGTATTTACCTATAGTATGCATAGAGATATAGCGGTTTAGGGATTAGATAGGACTAAGGACCTAATAAGTATAAACTATAGTATTAAGAAGTATTTTAGTACTAAAAGAGTAGTAGGAAGTTATATAGAAGATATTAAGGAATTATTAAAGGTAAGATAACGTTAAATAGATATATTTTAATAATTTTAGACTATATTAATAAGATATCTTATAGTCGTCGCTATTACTACTTCATTAACTCTAGAATAGCTCTCTAATAATTATATAAGCTTACTATTCTATCTAATCTTAAGATATAATTATTAATAATTAGCCCTTAATGCTAATAATCCTATGCTATTTAATATCTTTAACTCTAGATCTTTAACTCTACTAGTAGGAATACTACTCTTCTACTTACTTTAGCTTTAATATCTTTAAGATCCTAACTCAAGATTATAGCCTAATTAGCTCCGTTAAGATACAATTACTATTAAAGAGCTTTAAACGCTATTAACTAATAGGAATACTACCTATTTAAGATATCTTAAAGTAAGGAATAAGCAGTAATTAAATACTACTATTCCGCTATCTGTATTACTAGTACAGCTTTAATAGCGACCCAAGATGTAGTATTTAGAAAGAATAGTTTTTAGGGGCTACTAATAGGCCGCGACTAGGAGGCGCCCTACAAATTTGTACTATAACGCCTAGTTCTACTCGTAGATCCACCTAATTACAGCCTAAAGCTCTATTTTATATTTTTAAGGAGTAGGTAAAGATAACCCTAATAACACTATACCTCAAATAAGACTATAACTCCTCTACAAACTAGCAACCTAAGAAAGTTTATTAGAATTAGAGTTAAAGCTTAACGACTATTATTATATATCTTAGTAAGTAGCTAATAGTATTAAATAGAAATATAACTAATTTTTTATAGAAATATATTAATACTTAACTAATAACTTCCTTAGCCTCTAGATTTATAGTTTAGTACTACTTTTAATTAATTTAATTTTTAATTAGTAGTTCTAGTTCTAGTAGTATTTATAGCAATATTATGTAAATTCCTTAAGCTTATTTCTTAACTATTTTATCTTTATATAGTAGTTTTTTATACTACGTTTTATAACTTCTACTTAATAAATTATATTAATTATTATACTTACTAACGTTTATTTAGGTTTAACCTATAAGTTAATAAACTGCTTAAGTATTATAAAGGCATTAGTTTAGTAAAATAAAGAAGAAATATAATAGTTTAATAAGCTAGTTACTTATTCTTTTATAGTATATGTATAGTACCTATATAAGAATATATTGTTAAATTAGTTAATTCTATTTTAGGAAAGGCGTTAACTCTTCTTAAGATTTAGTCCTATTTAAGTTTAAGGTCTACGTATAAAGGACGTAATACTTAAAGCTTAATAGAAGATTACTTAATTAACTTTAAGAAATAATTATTTTAAGAAACTAAAGTTTATTAAAGTCTAGTTAAGTTATAAGTAGCTTATAATTTAGTAAGCCTAACGTAGGATCTATTTACTAAATATAACTTAATCCTAGTTGTAGCGTCGTTATTAAAAGGAAACCTTAATAAGTTCTCTACGCTTACTCCTTACTTTTTAGCTAAGTATTTAATATATTCTTTCTAAATTAGTAATTCTACTAATAGAGTTAGAAATAATAGGCTAGTAATAGTTATAGGTTTTACTAGCCTCTTTACTAAATTAAGATAGCATTATATTTATTATATATAGAACTCCTACTAAGTTTGTAAAGAAAGTATTTACTAAGTAATTATTAATAAGTTAACGCTACCTTAATTATTTAGGAATTAGTAAAAAAAAGAGTAAAATAAGTATAATAAAACTATAATAAGTATTAAATAAGTAAAAATATCTAAATAGCTTTTTAATATAACTAAGTAACGCTACCTTACTTCTTATTTCTACGTCTATATTCTATATTCTTTTCTCTATGCCCCTTATACTTCTTTACTACTACGTTAGCCTTAGCTACCTTAAGAATATTTACTTTAATAACTATAGCTACTTATTTATCTACTAAAGTAAGTACTACTTTATAAAATTAGAAAGCGTAAGTAGATATACTATTCTCTAATAACTTAACCTAAAATATAGCCTACTTCTATATATCTTATTTAGTAGTTTTCTTCTCTTACTTAGTAATAGTAGCTTTCTTCTCTTCTTTAGTAGCTTTCTTCTCTTTTAGTTACTAAAATAACGTCCTTAATAATAGCAATAAGGCATTAGAATTATTATCTTTACTACTAGCTATAGCTTTTTTATTATTATTAGGGCTATTATCTTTATTATTTATAATAGACTTAGGGCCTTATCTATTTTTATCTTCTACTAAATTCTTTACTATTTATAGATTCTTTATAATTTACTTAGCTTCTAGTATAGTAGCTTTTATCTTTTTAAGGATATCTATATTAAGCTTAACTTTCTTAAGCTTTACTTAAGTACCTAGATTAGCTTTAATAGCTTTATCTAACCTAAGTCTTAAAAGAGTTTATTCTAAGAGTAGCTACTAATATACTTTTAAAGTCTTTAGAGTAGGTACCTTTAAAGTCTTTAAAGTAGATACTAATAAAGTAAGCGTATTAGAATTAAAGTCTAGAATAATTTCTTAATACTTATATATAATTAAGTAAATTTATAGTTAACTCTCCTTATTAATATTAAAGGTAGCTCTTTTAATAAACTTATTTATAGTAATGCTAGCTAGCTTAATAATATTATATATTCTATTAATAAGGCTAATCTTAGAAGGCTCTCCTTACTTTAAGAGAAAGCCTAAAGCCTTACTCTTCTTATTCTTTAAGAATACGTAACCTATAAGTTCTTTACTTAATTTAATTTTACTAGTAAGTTTAACGTTTTAGATACCCTTACTATAAATAAAGACTTTATTATAGTTAGTAAGTATTATATCGTCTAAATAAGAAGCTAAATATTTATAAATAAAGTTCTAAATATTCTTAACGTTACCCTAAAAAAGGTTTATATTTACTAAAGCTATTATATATATTAGTATAAGCTATCCTAATAACTAGGCTACTTATAATATTCTTTAATAAAGTTAAATTATATATAGTTACTCTACGTTTTATAGTTAATAATATAAAAATAGATCTCTACTTTCTATTCTATTTATATTAGAGTTATTTTAAAAACTAAACTAGGATAAGTTTTTATACTTATATCTTAATAGAATCTTATACCTTTTTTTTTAAGAATTACTAATACGCTTTATTAAATCTTCTATATAATAGAATCTAGCTTTACTATAGCATTTATTAATCTATATTCTACGTAGTTCTAGTAGCTTCTCTAACTATATTACGCTTTAATAAAATTATCTAAAGTTCTTTTATTACTTAAATTTTATAATAAAATATTATTATATTCCTTTATCTTAATAAAAAAAAGCTCTTATTTAATATATTACTATAGTTATAATAGCGTTTTAGAGTTAGAAACCTTAATTATATTATCTAGGTTTTTAATTATATATAGTACTAATAGTAGTAATATATAAAGCCTTAAGTTATCTTTTATTTATCTTTACCTAGGCTCTTATAGGTTAATAAATATAACTAAAGGCATAAGAATAACTCTTTTAAGAGATATACTTATAAGTACCTAGCACTTTAGATATTATATTTTAGTTACTTAATTATAATTAATTTATACGCTATTTATAATAATAAAATAAGTACTTAAAAGTACTAAGCCTAATACTACTATAGGCCCTTACTCTATTATTAATGTTATTAAAAATAAAGAAAAAAACTAAAAATTTAAGTAACGTCTATATTATTCTTTTTAAGAGACTTAAGAGATTTAAGAAATTTAAGAGACTTAAGAGACTTAGAAATCTTTAATTACTTAATATAAAGAGAATATACTATTTATTTAATAATATACCTTATAGTATTAAGCTTTACTAGTATAGTAAGGTTTTAAAAAGTAATTAAGGTATATAAAATCATTATAAATTATTATTATTAATTAAAATGCCTAAATATAAACTAAAGCTCCTCTTCTATATTACTTTTGCTCTCTATATTACTAACTTAAATTTTCTCTTCTTTAGCTAAATTAATATTAAAATTATCCTCTAATTAATTATTATTAAGATAGCTAAGTCCTATATATTCTATAGTAGCCTAGAACTCTATAATATTACTATCTTTATTATCTTTATTTATAGCCTTCTATATCTCCTAAACTATAAGGTAGTTTAGGTAATCTCTAATCTAAGCTTTATTACCTTAAGGATTTTTAAGAGTAGCTAGAATTAGGGCATTACTTAATACTATATAGTAACTAATTACTCTTTATAAGTAAAGATAGTAACTAAGATATAAGTTTATTAGATTATACTAATTTTCTTTTATTTTAAAGGAGTTACTATTAAAATTAAATTTTATTATATCTAGCTTTTTATTATACTATTAAAGTATATTAAGTAGTAAAAAAGCGTCCTTATCCTAGTTTTCTACTATTACTTTCTTAGCCTAAAGTACTACTAAATTAGTAACTAAGCCTATATTTTATGCTCTTTAAAGAAAAGTATATAGATACTAAGGTTTACTATTTACTACGTATAGTTACTTTTTCTTATTATTAATAATCTTATAGTTATTCTAGTTATTAATAAATTCCTTTACTATATACTATAAGATAGAAAGGTAAATAGCTAGTATTATAATTTAGTCTTTAAGTTTATCTTTTAAATAAAAACCCTTATTAACTAGCTTATTAAAGAATATCTAGTAAGTTATTATATTAGTACTAACTCTTAAGTATACGTAGTTATATAACTTACTTACTATTTAGTTAATACTAATTTACTAAGGCTTCCTTACTAGCGCTTAATCCTTTAATTTATAATACTAGTTTTATATAAATAATAATCTAAGAAAGAAATTCTATACTCTAGAGCCTTTATAAACTTATAATAAGCGTTAATAAGTATTATAATTTTGCCTTCTTAATCTAAGTAAATAAACTAAGAAATTATAAAATTAATAGTTAACTAATCTAAGTACTAATATAAATAACTTATACTTATAGTATTTAATATACTAATATAATACTAGATTATATTTTATAAATAGACGTTAATATAGCTATAAATTTTAATTCCTACTTTTTTAAGTTTATTATACCTATTAATTAACTAGATATAGTTTAGGCCTTTAGTCCTATATTTGCTACGTTTTTAATATTTTTATCTCTAGTAAGCTTATATATTAATAGGATCTAAATCTTATTAAATTTAATTAATCTAAGCCTCTAGAATTAAGTATTTATATTTATAAAGTCTAGTAGCTAGAGCTTAATAGCTATATAATGATACTAATAAATAAGCTCTATAAAGCTTAGCTAGAACTATTACTTTATCTTAGTAGTAAGCTATTATAAAATCTTTATCTAACGTAAACTTATAGTAGCGTTTAAGACTAAGCTTTTACTAATAATGCTAAAAAGTTTATATAGTTATTAAATATTCTATAGTTTAAAGAGTAAAGAGTATTTTATCTTTATTACTATTCTTATTATAAAATAAGAATTTTATTATTTTCTTAAGCTTTTTATAGTACTCTAATAAAGAAGTTATAAAGCGTTAGATCTTTTATTACTTAATCCTCTAATGTAGTATACTTAGCGTAATATTAATATTATAGTTTTCTTTTAGCTAATATATAACTTTTAAATAAGTAAAAAACTATTTTATAATAAGATTTTTAATCTTATCTTAATAGAACTCTAAATTAATAGGAGTAAGGCCTAGTATTTTATTATAGATAAGATAATAAAGTAAAAAGTATAAGGAATAACTCTAAGAAAGAGATAGATACTTAATTAGTTTAGGTAGATATATATATATATACCTATTTATTAGATAGTAATATAAACTTACGTTTAGTAATTATTTATATACTTTATACTTTATACTTCCTACTAATTATTATATAATATATATATAATTATATTAACTTATTAGAAAGATATATCCTAATATAAATATAATAACTTCTAAGTAGTAAGATAGAATTATAATTATTTATAATTAATAACCTAGAGCTCTAAAGATTAAAGAGTAATATAGTAATATAGTAATAGGGTAACGTCGCTAATATAGTAATATAGTAACGTGTTTAGAAGTTTAGAAGTTTAGAAGTTCTTATCTTGAGCGGGGTTGGCGGTAATGCGCCGTTATATGAGCCTGCTGCGAAGTCCTAATTAAGAGTTTTTGCTCTGTACAGCTGATTTGCAATGTTCGTGCTTAAGGTGAGCAAGAAATGAACTCATGGACAATCAGTTATTGAGAGTATCTAGTGGAATGATGAATAAGGCCGAGCATGAATGAGCAAAAGAAGATTTGCAGTCACTGCGGGCTAAATTCGCAGACTGAACTTTCCATTTTGTTATTACACCCAAAATGACATCTTAAGCTGCCTACCCGTTATATCAAACTTTACGTACATGCTGTAGTATCCATGAGTCCGCTTTTTTTCGAATGGTGCTTGTCGAACACAGAACAGAGAATATTTAGTTGCAGATGAAAGCTAGCACAAGGGCTCTTTGAAATTGATACATTGAAAAAGATCATGGCTCTGCCATCAGGTAAGAAGGAGTGATTTGAATCTCGTGAAAACGGAACTTGTTATTTAAATTTCCACATACCCGGTTCTAACAATATACAATGACCATAAACCTTGAAATCAGTGACAGAAGAGGAAGGGATAGACCAAACTCCAGATTATTATGGTTTATTTGGACCCTTCCGTAGTGCATTTGATTAAGTCAATGTGAGTTTTCACATCACGGGCTGCGATTCGCTTAGAAATTACTAGAATACAAAGAATGAGTTCAAAGCCCAATCCTTGGATGCTATTCCAGGAACTTTTGGGGCTTCAGCGAGACTTGATAGGTTCGCAGGGTACCAAACTTAAACATATAATTCAAATTAGTGATGAAGCTAGCTTTATATCCGGATAGCATGTTGCTTTCGCCCTAAATCTTACTTGAAAGAGACTGCCGACTTTTCCGACACCACTGGTCTGCCAGCATATGGATTTCTCGACCTAATGCTATTCATTGTTCCGCTTGTATCAAAAAGTAATATGAAGATACAAAAAGAGCACGAAGGCTTTTCGTTGGTCCCAAAACTACTAGGTTATGGCTAATTGATCGCAATGGAAATGATTTAGTGGCTGAGAAGATGTCAAAAGAGTAATGACGACGCATTATGATCCATGTAGATGATATATGAAACCAATCTTCCAAGATACTTGGACTATATGACAAGACTCCTTAAGCTTTCCGGCCCCAATATTTTCATAAGAGTCGATGAAATTCTATTGACTTTAAGCATTGCCAAGTCGAAGCCAAGTTCATCCCCGGTCACCACTTCGATTCGCCATGTCTTTGGAGAGTAAAGATACCGAGCAGCAGCCATTTTTGGATTATTCCAATGCATCGTCTATCGATTTACCGAATCGTCACATTCGCCAAGCAGAAGGTCGACGCTCAAGACTAATTTCTCACGCCCTAGTCTTCGCCGTAACTTCGTTAGGCTGGATGATAATACTTTTTATTGCCACATCGCATTCTGCACCTTCATCTGCATCTACACCTGCTCCAGCAAAGGCGCCAATCGTGGCGGATATCCGTCCCAACATTACCTCCTTCCCCACCTCGACACCAGAAAAGTCCGTCAGTGTAGGAGAGCCTCATCATCATATGCACATGAATCACGCCTCGAAAAAGCCATTCACCTCGGATTCGTCCCACAATGTCACTACAAACGCCAGGAAATTGACATGTGGTGATGGAACAGTGGAAGAAGCAAGAAGAGAAGGCTGCAAATACGATATACTATTAAACAACTGGGTACCCGCTATCTGCTACGACGAGAAGTTCATCAAAGATTACCAAGAAGATCACAGTTGGGAGGCATTTGCAGACAGGAATCTGACGCAAAGATTGACTTCCGTGGATCAAATGCTGGAGCTCAATTATTACTGGACTTCACTCCGGGATCATATCAATCACTGCGCAGTGATGTGGAAGAAACAATTCCTTGTTTTGTTTGAAGAACGGACTGCTTTTGACACGGTTATCACCGATCCATATCACACAAATCATTGCGCTCAATACCTGGCCGACTCAGCATACAAAGATGGATCGATACCAACAAAGGTTGAGGTTGGGTATGCAGGATGCTGGGTAAAGGAATGAAATTCTGGATAATATCGCATTTACCTGTTTTCCAACAGTTAGCAAACTCTAAAACAATATCTTAACCCTCTAGATAATCCTTTTGTTCACCTTCCTCGTCCGTGCAGGCTACATTAAATATCTTTATTCATGGTTAGGAAGCAATGGTTTTCCCGACTATACCTACGAGAAAATAAAGATGGAATACTATTCAAATGCAAAGGACTATAGCCTACAGGGTATTTTCGGATTCGAAAGAAGATACAACCTTTGGCTAGAGACCCATTAAACCTCCCAATGACGAACAGATGCTACTCTAGCGCACAGCTCCCACTTCAACGATGTAGTCAATATCACCAATGCAGAATATGAGAATACATGTCATCTGCCGAAGCGTTTACCTGCTCCAATTCCCTTTTGTTAAGCCTAGTTGCGTCCGGGATCAGTTGGTTGGAAGTCGCGTTGAAACACCCCACGACAGTCTGTCCCAGGCACAAGGGCCAAATAATTTTGGTTGCCATATCGCAAAATTTACCTTCCGCATGGGAAACAAAATCCGGACTGACTGATGTTTTGCTAAGACAAAGTTCCACAGCACTATGCCCTGCATGATGGCTGTGAACCAGATTTCGGTGTGAAGAGCTCGTAACGTTGAAGGACGGAAGTGCCGCATTTCGTCGCTTGCGAGCTGGCGTGAGTAGTTCGGGATCGATATTTGTGTAATGATGTAGTACCATGCCCACGTCTTTGTCAGTTCCATTGTCGTTGAACTCTAACGGTGGCTGATAAACAAGGGGAAAGCTATCAGCGAAGAAGGTGTCGTAAAAGCCCATTCTAGCTTTGGCTTTGCAGAATAGGTCTCTGTTCCCAGTCCATTGTTTTGCTACCGCATTTCGTAGAGGTTCTCCATTTGCGTCAGTAGCTCCGTCAGTACGACCAAAGTCCGTAATGTGAAGTCCAATGGCTTGAGTGGCTATACCACCGGTTTTGTCACCATCAAGCCAAATGCATTTCGACTTGTGTGATGGATCTGAGCCAGTTTGAGTGTTGGAGTTGGCCCAGTACGGACTTTCTGCCGCCGATAAGCCCACATCAGTGCAATTTTGGCCCATATCACCTAGCCACCCTCTAGGATCCGAGCCATCAGGCCAGGCAACAGAGATTCCCGATATGCAGATTGCATCGTTCCCTGCGGCAGCTACAGTAACGTATGTGGCCTGTTTTCCTTGTTGGCCATGTTCGGGGTTAATAGAAACTGGATATGTTGATCCAGGTGTCCAATTCTTCTTACTGTTGCCTTTCGCGCGTCCTATAAGAACACCATCATCGGCGTATACGGAAACATGCGGTATATTCCCGCCCATGGATCCAGGGTCCCGGTTCAAGCCTGTAGATCCAAGGGTGATTTTGACCAACGTGGCCTCCGCTTTGTTGGGCTCTGTCATCGCCTTGAACATGGGATACATGGAGATACCAGTAGTAATAACGCTGAATGCGGCTGATGCCATGGTGACAGATGGTGGAATCCAACAACAATGGCCAATATAAGATTCAATAGCTGTTCCGCCGACGCGTAGAATGTTGAAGAGAGTCGATTTGATTTGATTGAAGGAGAAGAGCTGAAACTTGTACAATTGCAGCTGAAGAGACGAAGCTGATCATTTATACTCATGCTGAAACCCTCTCGACAGCAAGGCTCACTGATGTTGTGACGAACTTTCAACGTAGGTTCAACAATTACTTACCAGAGGAACCTCCAACAGGACCTGACAATTTTACCAAGCCGCTGATACTGAGATTGGAATACGGACGCAATACGCGCCAACTTCATTATCTAGGAGCCATTTTCTCAGGATTTTGGGCTTGTGTTTTTCATGCGAAGTACCATTGTTGGCGCGTATGTTGTTCATGTCAGAGCATATTGTCGAAAAGCCAACTGGACGTGCCAATGATAGTGCTTGAGAAACTGCTCTGTGGTACAATAATACTCTAACCAACACCGAGAGTACGTGTGGCAGGGTATGCTACGCCAAAAACTGACTTGCGGCGCAAACCAACAGCAAGCTTTCAGTTCGCGAAGTCAGACTTTGTACCAACATCTGAATCCCTGGATGGCCATCTCACGGCTGATTTTCGCTCTCGCCTGACTGAAGCTCTATTTCTGGCATATATCCTGATCCTGAGATGGGCAGCGCTCAGTGATTTTCAAGCACATTGTCTAGATCCTACTCCAGGTCCTAATCATCCACCAACACCAGCGTCTGAACAGATACCAACTCTCTAGGAATAACTGGAACATGTTACTCTTGTTGAATACGCGCCGGGCCAACATGTCAGTTTTGCACCATGAACATTGTGTGCTTAACGCCCGTCCCCAAATGTTTATGTTGGTTTCCGTTTGTCAGTATACCATCCGAGGACTGGAGACAAGGCATATTGCAGGCCGTACTGACTTCAATAGGAGCATTTGATTGCAACCAACTTGCCTTTGGGCAAGGATCATGAGAAAAGGGCTGAAGATTATAAAAGCTGGCATTTCTCTCACGTTTCTTTGCGGGATAAAAACTATTCAAGCACTCAAGCGACTTCACGATTATATCTAAGTACTTCGAGCTTTTCCTGTTACTTGGCTATCAAATCGCTAAAACATAAAAGAGACCCCAATCAACCTTGGACAATGAGGATTTCAAGTTCTATTCTCTGTCTCGGGGCCTTCTTAGGTGGAAAGGTTTTCATCAACTCGGCGCCTTTGGAGGTTAATTGCGTTCTGAAAAGGGATGCCTTTAATGCTACTTGTTTCGACCAAGGTAAGTGATGCGTTTTCACGATCAAGGGTATAACAACGCTGATACAGTGCCTCATAGATCACGACGTAGACGAAAATTGTAAATACGAAGCCGCAGATTGTGTTAGACATGGAAGATATGGAGTACCTATCCCATTGCTGCTACCCAGAGCAGATGCCCCAGAAAGCCCCAAAGGACCAAAAGGCGGAGAAGGTCCAAGCAGTGGACCAAAGGGAGGAGATGGAGCGCAGGGCGAAGAAGGTGCTCAAGATGGATATGGGGCACAAACTGGGAGTGGAGAGTCGAGCGCCTTTGAACCTCCTCCCGAGATAGCTCCCTCGGTCCCATCGGATGGTTTAGTGGCCAGCTCAGATGGATCACTTCCTAACATTAGATTAGAGGATGATATTGAGCTTGACGACAATCCCGAGGTTGACGAAAATCCTGGAATCAACGAAATTCTACCAACCCCTGAATATCTCAGCAAAGGGAAAGAGTTCTATCAGAAAATGCTGGACGCACACGTCAAGGGCTCCAGTAATTCTGCTTCAGACGTCGTCTATAAATCTTGGACAGACCGATACAGGTTGAGACAGGAGAATCGAGGGCCTAATGTGGATGATCCAGAGGAGATACATAGGTCAGAGGATCCACTGGATACTATGGCACATGTTTTATACACCAAAACCATGGCAGATCATTTCAATCTCGATATGAATGCCCAAGATTGGCAGTTTTTGTCGCTCACTTCCAAAGGCAAACCTCAGATTGATGGCACTGTGGACACAGAGAAGGCCTCAACAATCACGCTTTTCCAATCCAAAACCGAAAAGATCTCTCTGGTAACATTTTCGGATAGTAAGAAAAACGATCTGGACGTCCCAGGGACAAACAAATTGCCCAACTCCGAATTGATATATCAACTATGGGGAAAAGAAGATATCAGCAAACTGCAATACCTTTGGAGACACCCAATTGCCCAAGCAGGAAGTGTAAAGATGATACAGGAAGCACACCAGTCTAAAAATATCCCTTTCGATCAGATTGCGACTTGGACACCCGCTGATGGAGATACCTGGTTTAAGTTACTGGGGACTCGAAATGGACGTCCGGGACTGTTTCTTGCAACTGATCATCCAGGTGATATGAAGTGCAGGGGCGTTGTCAAAATCTATACTCTTGGAGAAGTGTCAAGTTATCTAAAAACAGAAGCATCACTAATGATGGAACTTGGAGATCTTCCTGATTGCTAGTATTGTTTTGATTAGCAGGATTGGTTGATAATCATGACCATAAGGAAGGTGGAATAGGGACGCTCACACTGAACATTCATTACTATATCAACACATTCATTACCATATCAATACATTCCCTACTATCTGTCTAGGTGCATTTGTTGCGCGGTACGACTCATTCCTCCTCACCTGCTAGTGCGCTTATGGACTATGTTCCGTCGTTAACGGTCTAGATTCTGTTTGTTGGCGGCGAAGATGAATCTTAGAACAAGGTCAGCGCTCGGGATATCACTAGAAGGATGGCATAAGGTAAGTGACAATGGTGCAAAGGGGCCGACTTAGATGCTGGTACTTAAGCATGAAGATACTTTATGTAGGTAGAGCAAAACAATGCTGTTAATTGGTAGAAAGGAGTACGTGATTGACTTCATCTCTAAAGAACCAAGCGGCTTAGTTATACCTAGAGTTAGGTCTTGACGTTCTACCGTATTAACTACCAATAATCTACTAGCAATGACCTAAAGTAGGTAGTACTTTCTTTGTCATCGTAATCGGGGTTCAAGAAAATCGTCCATAAACACGGGGGCAGCCCCACCATTCCATTTATCCTCTATTCTCATCGATTTCGCGCTACCTTATCACTCACCTCACCTCTCCCCTTCTTATTTTGAATCTTTTCATCGCGCCTTTGCTGCTAGTAGTGGCCCCAGGCTACATTTTACAGGCAGCTAGTCTATTCTATCATTATGGCCATAGAATAGACCACAAGTTGTCAGCATTACCAGATGGCAATCGTCCGAGAAGCTCACAGCGCAAGAAGCACACGGACTGAAATTTCCATCTAGTCTACAATGAGAGATGGCCAAGAAGCTCGGAATGCTGAAGAATCACAACCACTTCGATCGTTTCTACACTTACCCATTGAGATTCGGCTCGAGGTCTATGGACACCTCATTCCCAACTCTGCTGTACCTAGCCAGCTTCACCAGTTATCTTCAATTCCCAAACTTCGAACGGATGGGCAGCCTAGCTATCCTGCTATACTTCGAGTGAACCGCACCGTTTATAACGAAGCCATAGGTATATGGTATGGATCGGCAACGTTTCATTTGAAGATATGGGGTTGCACACTTTATCTTTGGAATGATAAAATCTACAACGAAAAAGACTTGCCTCGAACATTTCGTCTTGTGCGGAAGATGGAAATCGAATTTTACCTCATCGAGCCCGAAGGTCGTTGGATCCCATGGACTCGAAGAATTGCTACTTTTCTTGCCATGGAGCCTTATCAACTTCGCCACATTACTCTGCGACAGTTTCATCTCATGAAGAGAGGAGTCAGGAGAATCATGCGTTTTGACTGCATTGATAGTCAACATAAAGTCAAAACGATGCATGTAATTCACTGGAATCTTGGACCTTTCTCCGAGCTACGTGGAGTACATCTCATATGGAATCCTCTTCTGCCGCTTTTCGAAGGCGGCTACGATCGGGACTTTGCAATGCGTTATGCTGAATATCCGCGGCCTATAGTGTTGGATTTTCTTGCAAGCCTGCGACGTAATTTGAAGGGATACCTGGAATGGTTGACTCCGATAGTTGCAAAACACTCTACCGTTGGAGTATAGTACAATCAGAGGCAATCTAATATTAATCTTGAGGAGTACTTGTACTGCTATTAAGAGCAAGATGTCCCAAGCAATCGCAAATGCACTACCATCCTTGTACAGCTCGACGGTGCTTAGGCCAAGCAAATGACTGGAAAGCGAGACATTTTGATTCAACTTTTATCTACACTTCATATTTCTACTAGCGGAGATTCCAAACTATCCAATTGACATTTTGCTTGTAAGGATCAAGTTATTCTTATTGGCAGCATTATGCTTACAAACATCCTTGCCTCTAAACCCCAATTCCAAAAAGGAGTAGAGCTCTACAAAGCTGTAGGCAGTAATGGTTGGTAACATTAAAACCCAATGCCACAGACCTCTTGCAACCCCTCGAAGACCCTTGTTGTAATTTTGATTGCTATTACCAGGCACAGGTAGAATCCAGCGAACAAGGACAGTAACAATGAGCAGAAACGCGTACTGCGTTCCTAAAAAGATGAAGCAAATGGTTGAAAAAAGAGAATCGCTGATGAAAAGTCGATCGTGTTCGGCAGCCACAATATTAATGAGCTGAACAATGATGGCGGAAAACACAGAAAAGATGGCGCTAGCACAGAGAACGAGGCCATAGTAGATAAAGAAGCGACTAGCCCAGCTGATGGACAGATAGAGCCCAGGGATCCGGTAAGTCTTGACGATAAAGTAGTGAAAGACTTCGCCGGCGCCAATGGTCCATCGGCGAATTTGAAGAGCCCACTCTCGAACTCCATCTGCATAATTGGCGCCAGAGGTCGGACCGTTGATCGAAATGAGATTCAAAGGCCTGATGCGGATTTCTCGTTGTGTCATGATGGTATAACGAATTAAGGCAATGATATCCTCCATCTGATAGGCTGGGTGGGTAAAAGCGCCTTCTTCCAATAGCTTAACGCTGAGAGAGTAATGAGACATGGGATTGATGTTCCAGGGAATCAAAACGCCCATAAAGAAAAAGGTACGCAAAACACCAGTAACGTCAACAAAGAAGGGCATGGAGTCGCGCTTGTAGACGATAATGGACTGCCAGATGGATGAGTGGCGATCAGCGTGTTCCAACTTTGAGTACTCGGCTTCCAGCTCCAGCATGTATTCGGGATCGAAAACGGCGTCACAGTCGCAGTTGGTGAAGACATGTTCGTATTTTTCATAGTTGTAGTCTGCATCTTGACGGAGAATCTTCAGACCTTGGCGGCAGGCGTAGTTCATGTTGGAGCACTTGCCGCCAATTTCGCCCGGAATGTCCGAAGGGTGGAAAGTGACAATGAGACGGAGAAATTTGCCTTTGTATTCGGCGTAAACTTGATCACGTTTGGCTTCCTTGTCAGGTGTGCGGCATTCCATGCCAATAATGACAGAGAGGCAAGACTTTGCATTTTTTTGTTGCACGAGAGAGTCCAATGTGGTTTACAGTACGCTCATGGGTTCCTTATACAAGGTCATGGCAACTATATGACGAATGGTCGAGTAGTTTTCGGCGGCGGTTTCGGCTGATTCGACATCCTGGGATTTTATGTTCTTGAGCTTGATTCGACTGTTAATGGCCAGTGTTCGACGAATGGCGCAGATGGTTGCTACAAGCCAAATAAGTTGGAAAAGGCCGATGATGATTATGATAGCGATGTTGGTTACTTGGTTGATGTGGGGAATAAGAGGCAGCCATATTGGAAACAAAAGAAAGACGAAGATAATTAAGATGAATAACAGGTTCCAGCGGACAAAGCGGTTGGCTGACTCTAATTTTGCAGCGTTGATGCCACTGTCTAAGTTGTCAAGAGATGAGGACGGTGATGAATCTAATGAGGAAGGCATATTGGGTTGACTCTTTCATAGATAAATGGATGATCACAAGAGAAGGCAAGAAGACATATATCGTGAAAGACTACAGCTCTACTCAACTATCAATAAGAGTAGGTATGTCTGAATGCCAAACTTACCTGGTGTTTCGGGCTTAAGCGATAAGGCTGAGCGGTAAGGCTGAGCGGTCAACGCTAGTCAAACGCCACCACAAAAATTTTGAAATCAGCTTCTCTACTTTTTAGATCTAGACTCTCTATCAATCGCGCTCAATCGAAGGATCGGAAAACAACGGACACCCTAGTGTTCAAACCCGAAGCTGATGGCCAATGAGTTGTGTCGATGCTTGAATCAATACTGTAGAAGTATGCACATTTTACCAGCTAGAATCCACCAAACTGCGGCGTTCAGGTAAGACAGCAATTCGAGGAGAGCTGAAGGAATGAGACCACCTCTGACTTCCAATCTCTGCACAAGTTGAGAAGCTGTACCTATTCACTTCGACTCAGCATCTTCAACTGGCGAATGCTCTGAGAGGTAGGTAGGTAGCCACACATCTAGGCTTGAATAGTTTATTCGCTTGCGTTGATAGGGGTACAACCTACACCGTCAGTTCGAGACATACAGTGGATATCACTGCCAGGGCCATTAGAATTCTCTGGACCATGATTGGCAGAGCGCAAAAATGATTCTTATACGATACAGTGATTTATTCGTCGCTGACGTTTCTCCTGATCGTTTTTGCTACTCCTCATGCGATATGACTTACAGTGAAGATGCCTGTATCACTCAACTTAGCGATTGAGAGGGTGGAGTTGTATGGTATTAATACTGACCGGTAGAACTTATTTTGGTCATGAATCTCTGACCTTCCCCAGCGTAAGTTTTGAAAGCTGGATCAAGAAGGCTAAATCGAGAAGATTGTCTGGTAAATATGGGGCTACTACGGTCTTCATTGAAGTACGAATCACTAATGGTTCCCTGCTAACTTTCCATACATATCACCATGCTAAGCACGGTTACTCATCTTTGCGATCGTATCCCATAGGTAGCTTGTTGCAGAGATAGAGAAGACTGTCGGCATGCCGTTAGTTGTACTCGCTCGATCAAGATAAAGTTTGACTGATAGACAAATCGAGTTGCAATTTTCCAGCCGATTTGGGTCCAGAAACATATTTGTAGCTAACTTGCACTTGCCATTTATCTGAAGCGATGTGAGTTCTCATTCCTTGGACAGTCAGATTGTTGCACTGCATACTGTATACAACCCTTTTTTCTCTACACAGAAGCCTTTGATATTATCAGTCATAGGTTCGAAGAAGCCGAGTCTCAAGAATAATTTAACCACAGCGTTGTATTGGTTCCAAGTCAAAGTTTTCGTGATATCCGTATTTAGTCCACCAAAGTCACAGGGAGTTCCCAGACTCACAGCACTAACCACTGGCTCTTTGTGTTGTTAGAAGCTTGGCTCAGCGTAAAGAGCGGCTGTGTCCCATATTAGCTGCAATTGATAATCATCCTTTCTACACGTGATACCTGCTTTTTGCTGGTCAGACAGCCGTGCCTTTGCGGCAAACGCTCCATCGACTTCAAACCGTTTGTCGCCGGACACAAATTTGCTATGGTCGAGGCCGAGATCGTGGAGAATCGTGGCAATGGCCAAAGACTCTGGATTGATCCTAGAGAAAGTGGGGACGATACTTGCCAGAATGGGTGCAAAGAGCCAGCTTCTCGTTGCATGATTGACCGTCGACTCCTTCAAGTTGGCACAGGCGAGTTTTCTTGCCGCTCTAAATAGAGCCGTGTCAGGGACCGATACGTCGGCAATGGTAGTCGAGTTGTAACAATTGAATATGCTGAGATTTTTTGCTGAAATAAAAAAATGGTTGAGACCAAGCATGAAAGATGTTTGAGTAACATTCTAGATGATTTTAGGTAGCGGCGTTCAAAACCAGAAGCTGTTTGACCTGTTCACTTACATTATCGGTTTTTTATAGCCATTGCTAAGAGAGCCGGGTGATATCCTAGGTCCTAAGCAATTGCCTCAATCGAGTCAATCCTATGCCTACACCAGGCTTAGCTATTGGTTAGAGCTACTTCCTTGTACGGAAGACACAAAAGCATAACTTCTGCAGAGTGTGAGGTGAGGTAGCAGTCGGACGGAATTGAGAACGGTCAGGCTTGAGATATAGCATAGCGAATCAAGAATGCAAGCTTGTTGCCTGAGCACTGCGGATGGCAACTTCTCGCGGAGAGGTAGTCTCGCTTCTCCTACAACTCCTTTGTCCACGCGGAGTCATCATTGGGCTACTCCAGTCGGTCGAGGATGTCTTTCCGGGATTTTAATAGAGCATAAACGCGGATGAATTCCATGTCGGAAAAGGATTTACCTTAACGTTATCACTTGCCATTACCGATATTCCCAAAAAGAACAACACTCAGCTACAGGGTTATATGACTCAACTTCATGTTCAGAACATCTTCCCTATCAAATTTTGAAGGCTTAAGATGTCTTTACGAGAACGAATCCTCCAGGAGCCTTCTAGCCTCCAGCCAGGTACCGTATTTGACCCTGCGAGTCCATGGCATCGCCATTACGGGATGTTTACCCGTCCGTATAATATGCTCCTATCTTCAACTACCCGAGTACGCCCCGTTCATCTACTCTTGTTGTTGAATTGGTCAGCTTGCGTTTCTTAAGATGCAGTACATTTTTGTCCAAAAGCGAGTCAAAGTTTAAATCAACTACGCCGCACAGCTAAATCCACTCAGCCCACAACTCTATATTGGAAGGATCTTTATTCCTTGTCAAAGGATTCCGAGGCTCCAAAATTATATTGACAAGAATAGACATGATGAGTGGATCTCATAGAAATACTTCAGCACTTTGCCTCGTGAGCTTCTCTCTGTATTTCCGTTTTCTTCTTCTATGTGCTGATAACGACCAATTTTTCTTGTGAAACAACGCCCAAAGACCGTTATGAAGATTCTCAAGACACGTATTGCAATCATTTGGGCTTTTGGATACCATGTTGCCGGCGCAAGTACTCCACCCATAGCCGTCAAGGGAAATGGTTTGTCCAGACTTTCATCTTAGACTGATTTCGCTGATTATCTCGGTAGCGTTCTTTGCTGGAGAGAACAGATTTTACATTCGTGGACTGGATTATCAACCTGGTATGCATATCCGCGTCCATGGTTTTACATGCTGACATTGTAATGTCAGGCTCAGGCGGTGAAGGTGGTTTGAAAGATCCGCTTGCAGATGCCGCTGGATGCAAACGCGACATTCAGAAGTTCCAGCAATTGGGCATAAACACTGTCCGAGTCTACACAGTCGACAACTCCGCCAACCATGATGATTGCATGAAACAACTCGCAGATGCTGGCATATATCTGGCAGTCGACGTCAACTCTCCCAAGTACTCACTCAATCGACAAGACCGTGAGACGATGAGAAGATCTTACAGTGACGTCTACTTGCAGAGCGTTTTTGCAACAATAGACACATTTTCCAAATACGACAACCTTCTAGCCTTTTTCGCCGCCAATGAAGTGATCACAAAAACAGAGACTTGGTCCGCTCCCTACATTAAAGCTTTAATTCGAGATATGAAGGCGTACATTGCAGCTCGAAAATACAGAACGATTCCAGTAGGCTACGCAGCAACAGATGTTGAAGAAACGCACTATGAAATAGCCACATATCTCAACTGTGGACCAGATAAAGTAAGGACTGATTTTATCGGTTTCAATGATTATTCTTGGTGTGGTCCACAATCATTTTCAGCCTCTACATGGGCTGGTAAAGTCAAGCTCTTCAACAACTACAGTGCCCCTATGTTGTAAGTGCAAACATGTTCCCAGAAGACTCTGTCTCTAACTTCATACGAAAGCTTGTCTGAGTATGGCTGCATTAAAGTTCAACCACGAATTTTCAGTGATGTGGCTCCCTTGTATTCCTCTGATATGACGCCTGTTTACTCCGGTGGGCTTGTTTACGAATATTCCTGGGAGGGCTTTTCAAAGGACTTTCCTGGGGCTGGGTATGGAGTGGTTGATATCAATGGAGCCAGTGTCAAGGCAAGACCCGACTTCGCTGCACTTCAAAGCGCCTTTAACAGCACACCAATGCCCTCAGGAAATGGAGGATACAAACCGGAAAACAAAGCTAGTGCTTGTCCACCTGAAGGGGCCAATTGGCAAGTCAACGCTTCACTGCCAGTCATTCCACAGCTGGCAACAAAATATATGACCCAGGGTGCAGGCCACGCGCCCGGACTTCAATCCAATCCAGCTGGAAGTCAGTATCAAGGCTCACCCAGCTCATCATGGGCACCAATTGAAGCGGCTGGTGAAAGCTCTGCTTTGTCCACCCCTGCAAAATCTGCTGCTTCAGTGCTGTCCCCATCGTCTGTATCATTGATTGCGCTATGGGTGGGCACTTTTACTTGTATTTTGGCTACGTATTAGCAGCGCTTACCGGAATATATTTTGGCGTAGAAGTATCTTACTCTAAAAGTTAGAGATTCGTACTATCTCGTAAACTATAGTTGACGCTATTAATTCATTGTATTGTCCTTTCCTTCCCTGTGAATGATATAAACTAACAATTATAGCTTTGACAAGGAGACGGACGGTAAAGTAATGTACGAGGAAGATTTCTTTCCGCTCAGCTCTAGTATTGAGAAAGGGGTTCTCTCCGTGATCACCTGGGTATTAGAGAACTTCTGACACAGGTCGTGGAAGACCATCCATCTTCTTAGCAGTTTCGATCGACTCATCCCACTCGAATACTTGCCATATGAAATAGAATTCTGTCTACTCCTGGTGCCAAGCGAGACCCTCAGGCCTATCCCATTGATCACAGCAAGTTCGAAAATCAAAAGCGTCAAAAGGTAGAGTCTGGGCCCTCCTCGGTTCGCAATACTCAAGCTAGCCGTCGCCAACTTGGTCAGTCATCGCCACTTACACTCTCCAACTCCCAGACGCCTCAAGTCCATCCTCAGATCCCTACGAGCCGTGGTCCGGCGTCGTTGACTCCAGCTCCGCGTCAGCAGCCGCAATCCATCCCGACTCAAGGAGGAGGTCAGAGTCTTGGCATGAGCCAAGTTAGTCCGTATTTCGATTCAACCCAACCTCAGCAAGATCTGTCTTCTGCCAATGCCTTTGGACAGCACCAGCAGAGTTGGACTTCAACCTTTCAGCAACCCACGGTTACTCAGCAGCCGTTAGCCCAGTCTCCCGCACACCAGAAGCCAGGACCTGTCCAGCCTTCTCGCTATGAAAAGCGGGCGGCTGTGATTGGCAAGACCACCCAGCATGATGCAGCGTTCTCCAGAGCCGTATCAGCAGTGACGCGGTCTGCGGCTGACCTGCCGCCACTCGACACGAGCTATCGGGGGATTGTAAGTCCTTCAGAGTCCTGATAAGCCAGCCGCTAACAATCTCAATAGGTTAATCTAGATGACCAACTAGGTGTCATTGATAAGGCCACTTCGATGCTGACCACACGCTCCGACAGAATGGAAGCCTTCATTCAGATCGCCGGTGTGTCGAATGTCAAAGCCGTTGAGGAGGGACTCAAAACCATTGACATCCACTTCAAGAAGGTTGACGAGGTTTTGAAATCTCAGGGTTGGTAGAGAGTTGCTTTTTTGGACGACAAGATGCTGGACTTGTGATAGCAGTGATGTGATTCCTACTTGTTGAATCACGACTGGCTTCCAGCTCTTAGCCTCTTATCAAGGGGCGGAGTACAATGATGCTGCATGCAGCAAACTTCTGTTCGGTTGGATGCCTCTGCTCTTTTCTTTAGTGGCACTCCGTAGAAGCCTCGGACTCGTCCTTGGTTAAAAGTCTTTTCTAGTTCTAATAATTGCTTGCTTTGATAATCCTTCTCCTCCACGACTCGTTGCTTACAATTTCCCGCGTTTCTGGTGAATTGTCGTTGAAATAAGCTTTGCTGGGCGTTGTCAAAATCACAGTGATCATGCTTTGATTGGTGGATTGGCTACAAGGGCGTACCTCTGTAGCGCCATTAAATTGAAATTGGTCCCACCATTCACTTTGAACTGATGGCACCTCTATAAAACTGCAGGTGGCTTTCGATTCGTGAGCCACGAGACCAAAAAGAGAGTTACAGCTGAGGTGGCTTTGATCGCTTTTTGCTGTCGACCTTCGTTCTTTCCAGGTCAAGTTTTGCTCTTTCGTACTTTCCTCTTGGAGCTGCAGCGCAATCACTTGCCACAAAACCCGCGCGCCTCAGCAGTGCAATTTTAAAAGGGTGCCCGGGGCCCGAATTCATCCCCCCACTTGCAGCACGCAAAGTCGCTCCAAAACCTTCAACTCTACCACCTGCACTCCCTCACACGAAAACTTTCCAAACCATCAATCCCATTCACCATGGCCGACGCCGACCCTACAAAAATCGAAACTGGCGTATCGCCCGATGCGCAGAGCCCTCACAACGAGACCAAACCACAGAACCATGACGAAACTGCCTTCACCACACCGGAGCCAACTCCCCTCGATCAGCTCAACGAGCGCAAGGTTCGAATGCAAGCGGAAATTGGCCGCTATGCTGAGCTCGCGAAGCAATTCAAGAAACTACAAGTCGAACTCGCATGCGCGCCAGACGATGTTAGTATCTCCGTTGAGCAATCAAGTAAGGAAGGCCGTGCTAACTTTATTTCAGAACACCTTGTGGGCAACTGAACAGCGCTATCGCGGCATTGCGCAACGCGCCGTCTTCTTCGCGGAAACCATCTCGAGAGCCCGAGAAGCCTGCAACCGGCTCAGCGCCAAGATCACTCAGGATTTTGCTTGCTTTGAGGAGGATTGGAACAAGAATATCGTTGGTGAAGGTTACAAAGAGGGTGATTTCGTGGAGCTCGATGAGTTGAGGCTTGCGCTCGAGGAGGCAACCGTCAGCACGGATATCGTCAACCTCTTTCCCTCGATGGCTTGAGGGTTACGAAAGCTTTGCGTAGAATGATGGGGTTAGTAATGGGCTGCCACGGCGGCATTGAGTTCTTGTCAGTAATGAACAATGAACGCGCAACCTTGCGCTGTTATGATGATTATTGCTACCTCTGACTCTTCCCACGCATTGAACCATTTTTACATACTTAGTCCGATAACCTGCTCATTATCAAGCACCAGTAGAAGTCCTCCACCTGTAAGGCACAGCTCGCCATCATTTCGCCGCCGGTCACAACTCTAGCTCCTCCTCCTCACGGATGAAGTCTTCCAAGCACCCAATGAGTTTATCCATCACTGCCAATACCGCTACATCCGGATCATGGTTCTGTTCAAGATTGGCTAGAATGGTTTCCAGCGCCTCTTCTTGCTCGGTGAGCCGTCTCAACTCAGCCTCCTGCTCTTCAACAACTTTGGCGTCTGCCAACCTTTTCTCCCCGGCCTCCTTGGCCTGGGCCGCTTGCCTTTTGGCGTCTGCCAGCTTGATTTCAAGCTCTTCATTCTCATGGTAGACTTCCGAAGACTTGATCCTCTTCGCCACAAGATTGTAGAACCATCCAGGCACGCGTGATGCACTGTAGATGTGCTTGCCACCAATGGCGTAGTTGAAGCCTCCAAACTGGCAGTAAGAAAATGAGATCAACGAGATTATGTGCTCGGCTATCGTGGCATGATACTGTGAAGGCATGTGGCATAGAACCTGGAACTGCATGGAGGACTGTCGCCATTGCCCCTCTTCTACGAGGACAGCAGCTTCGGTCCCATTCATGAGGCGATTACTGTTGATCTGTCTTCCGTGATCTACGCTTCTCTTTGGTGCGTCGTGCGTGTATCCTACGTGGGATAAAATCCAGGGAAGGGGCTGACTTCTTGTCACATCTGTCACAGGCATGCTGTTCAGTCGTTTCTCGAACCCGTTGCACCAAGCGCGCCACGTCTTTTGATCAGCGTCGGTGGCGGCATACTTGTGTTCACCTTTTGAGCTGCCCGTAGTTATGGCGTTATCGATTTTCGACCGCATCTTGCGAGCCTCACCTTGCGAGGCTGGGTCGATCTCATCTTGATTTCTAGAGTAATCTGCTTACTGTCAGTGGTGTGCCTTCCGCTTCGAGGGCTTCTGTCGAGTTCGATGGCTACGATCTTGACATACCAATCAATCTCTGGTGGGCTCTCTCGTAAACGTCACGGGATGGAGCCTTACTGGTGTGATCTGCGTGGGAAACAATGTAGATGCAAGGCCAGTTACTCCAAGTAGGAAGAGGTTTGGATTGCGCACCAGAAGGCTTCCGTCCTAGGTCAGGTGGTCCAGTCAGCCTTGGCTGAATTGGCTTCGGAAGCAGCCACAAGTTCTCCTTGAAATTCGGAGCGCATAGTATGAGGGACTCTATGACGCTGCTCGGAATGGAGAGTAAGATCTCGTTCATCATAGCCACCGTGGTTTGGAGGGATGACGGAGATTTAAGCGCTATCAAAAGAGGAGTTTCCGTAGCGGGGGGCCAGATCTCTTGATCTAGCAGGAAAAGATAATCAATTAGGCCTTGACACCCTGTTTCTCGTGAGTTATGGTAGTGCTATGGTAGTCAGGCAGTCATCATACCTCCAGTCGTGAAGGCCTGGTGCATTGCTTCTTGCTCTTTGCAGAAGAATCGTGGAGTTGTCGAGGCTGCTTCCATGGCTACTGGATTGAGGGGATGCAATGAGCTTTGAGCTATTTAGGATGTAGCGATTCTGAAGTGGCCGCAGATCAAAACTTTGTCGTCTGTGGCACAGTAAAATCCCGAATTGGCCCAAAGAGGAAGCAAAGCAAAAAGAAGAAAAGAGTGCCAGTCAAAGGCCAGAAGGTGAATTGTTGGGGTGATGGGAAGGCGGAACTGTCGCGGTGAGAGGAAAGAGCCGCCATGATCAGAGGAAAGGAGTGCCATGATCAGAAGAAAGAGCCGCCACCATCCCCCACCAACAAGGCTGTCGTTGCTGCCAGGACCAAGAGGGGTGTAACTTCCTCTGAGCTGGCCACAGCAATGCTGCAATTCTAGTATCGCCAGAAGAATTGGCTGCGAATGGCAGCACGCCCAGAACTCGCCCCTCAATTCGAAGGCGAGCCTGACCTTTTACCCAATCGTCAGCATCACCTGGAATCACAGCAGTACCATAAAGCTTCTCTCTGTGATCTTGTCCTTCTTCTCAAGTCCCTTCGAATGCCATAATCGGCATCGAGTTCTCTGGCTCCCACAAGGGCTCCTGGCCTACGACGCAAACCATCACGAACCGAAACTCCTTCTTCCCATCAGATCCTCTTCTTCCGAGCAAGGGCCTTTGCTACTACCAGATTCGCTGGCCTACCATACAGTGACCACCGACCACGGCTTCTCGTCTCATCAGATCCTCTCCTTCCAAGCAAGTCTCCTCCCACCCATTGCATCCTCTCGATTGCAGCTGCCATGGATCACATCATCGACTCCCTGACGAACCACCTCCGGGATTTCCGTGACATCTCCAACCGATTGGGAAAGGGCCAAGGCTGGTCCAGACCTAACGAAGCCTTCGTAACCCAGGCCATGATGGATGTAACAAACCTGAGCGATAATTTGGCTGGAGTCTTGAGAAGGGTCGTCAGCTACCGCAAAGAGAAGCGGGTCTGGTATGATGCGAAAGAGCAGCAGTTCAGACAAGGGATTCGGCAGCTGCAGCAGCAGGTTGTCCAGCGAGATGGCCGAATCGGGGAACTTGAGACACAATGCTATGCCTTGAAGCAGCAGTTGAGATCACTTGGCCACGAGCCTGGCCCGACTCCAGGTCAGAAGAGGAGGAGAGAGGCAACTGATGAAGAAGAAGAGGAGGACGAAGAGGATGACGAAGGAGCTCAGCATGTTTCCAGATTACGCCAACGCACCCAGCCACCAAGCAGTGAACTGCCGACTATGACAGGAGCCCATGTAATGGGACCCACACCTCGACGTCCCTTTTTACAGCAATCGCGTGCCTCGAACGGCAATGCCACAACGGGTAATACTCAGACCCAAAGAACCCAAGCGACCCCAAGAAGAAGAGCCGTCCCTGCAGCAACAGCAAACACTGCAAGCCTACGCAATTCTACTCATGTCTCCATGCTTGTACCTCACGGCTGGAGTTCCATGACGCACACAGATCGAGCAGTCTGGCTTGAAGGTGAAACCATCCTCTCCAATGATCTAATCGAGGTCCTTGCCGGCATGAGTCATATCACGGCTCAGAACAACTACCAGGTGAACCTCAATCACCGTACGAAATGCGTGAAGGTCCACTCCAAAAACCGAGGCTCAGCGTCTTACCCATGGACAAATCAGCTGGGCCCGTGTGATTTCTGCGAACGCAACGGGCATCATTGCGTCTACTGGTCATCTGAGCTCGGCTTGACCTGGACCAATCCTCCCACCGATAGCACCGACGAGGCCGAATGACGCCAATCTCTGCTCCCATTCCATTAGGAAGCTCGGCGACCTCATTTCGCGCGTGATGGGAGTTACGGTATCTCAGGCGGAGTGAACCCAGAAGCGGGTGGTGGCTTCATATCATGTTTTTGTGCGGATGAATCAGGTTCAAAGGTGTGGCGTAATGCATTCAAAAGTATCAAATCTCGTTATAGTCGCAATTATGATCCGGCCTGGGGGGGTAATGCAAGAGGGGATAAATTTCATACTAGTCACATAGTACCTACAATCTACTACGCTAATCTTTCTCAACGCGGATCAAGATGATGATGAGCTTCTATGCCTCCTGAAATGCGTTTTGGAGCGCAACGCGGCTCGTTACGAGATTAGCTGGAGGGTAGTTTTTATGGCTGCTGATGTTTTACTTGGGGAAGTTTGGGTTTTGTTCCTTCCTTTTTGGTATCTTCCAAGCTGTGTCCTTCGAAGTTTTTGCCCCACGACTTTTATGCCTGCGTCTTGCTTGTCTGCTTCCCTTTCTCTCTGGGCCATTGCACGATTTTACTCTGCCACAGACGACAAATCTTCGATCTGCGGCCACTTCAGAGTCGCTACATCCTAAAGAAGAAGCCAGAAAACTCAACTTGACAATAATCCACCGCCCTTCCCGATCTGGCCCACAACGCCTCGACAAGTCTGAATCAGCTTCATGATGGCGCATCAACAAAATCTTTCCAGTTTGAGCCTTTCGGACCGAGTTACTGCGAAGGGAGAAAGGCTTGCTGAGTTGATCAAGCTGACCCAGTCGCGCGCCACAACCAGCGGTGCTGCAAGCCGAGCGAAGCAGGCCCTCCACACAGTCGTACCTGATTTAGTAGCATTGGGGATTCTTGGCGCCGAAGTTGATGATGACAAGTTCTGGAAGCCAGAGGATGATGAAACGACCGACGACCTGTACGCTGTGATTGGAATGCCAGAAGACTCTCACGGATGGGGAATCAAAGAGCTAGGACGCGCTGTGGTGAAGATCAAGTCTCAATACCAGTTGGCTGCAGCTCAAAATCAAGGTAAGAATCTGTCCGCGACTGCCATGGAAACCATCGCAGTCGATGGCTCCCAGAGATGACGGTTCTGTCCGCGACTACCATGGAAACCATCGCAGTCGATGGGCCCCAGAGATAACGAGTCCGTCCGCGACTGCCATGGAAAGCATCGGAGTCGATGGCGCCCAGAGATGACGGTTCTGTCCGCGACTGCGATGGAAACTATCGCAGTCGATGGCTCCCAGAGATGACGGTTCTGTCCGCGACTGCGATGGTCTCCATCGCAGTCGATGGCTCCCAGAGATAACGATTCTGTCCGACTGTCATGGAAGCCATTACATTTGATAGCCACTGACCGATATCAGGCGCTCCCCCAAACTCGAACTCGCTCAGCGATGCCGAGTCTGCAGAACTTCGAAGCCTTCGTGAGATCTGCCAAACTCAGAGGGAAAAACTTCATACGCTGGAGTCCATCGAGGCACGGGTTTTAGAACTTGAAGGAAATCTCGAAACCATCACACACAGCTGCTCTGAAAAAGATCAAGAGATCCAGAGGCTACAGCTCGGTCAATCAGAGAGCACACCGCAGGCTCTTCGTATTAAGGAACTTGAAGATCTAGCAAATCATCCCACCCCTTCTTCTCTGATCGCCGCCTTCGACAATATCAGGGTCCGTCCTAATCAGCTTGATGTCTCTGACGGGTGCAAAACCGCCATCTGTGGCGACGCTGGAAACCCCGGCATGACATACAGCCTTGCGTTTGCGCGCGACTCCTCGATCGAAACAACACTGACCTATAACGTGTTGTCACCCACAGTTGAGATCCGAGCAATCATCACTGGAGTCGATATCTGGAATACCACGCAAGGAACTTTCATTAGGTACATACCGCCGAACACAGCAGGTAATACTGAATCAGCAATAATGCAATTGGTATCGGAGGGCCCATGCAGCCAGTGGTTCCGTCATCATCAAGGTGAGAGAATTGGTCGAGTAATGCTGGAGGGTATGAGACAACGACTGAACGAGACCTACAGGGAGATTGGAGAGGATCCTCCATATCCAGGTCTCGAAGATTGAAATTGTATGTTTACTAGTTCAATGGTGTCTGCGTTTTCTGTCTGCGTTTTCCGCTGCTTCTAATTCGTGACGAAGTCGCCATAACCTACTCCGTAGCACCCAACTGCATCGCAGAACAAAAGGTGTACTCCCATCAATTTTAATGGTGCCCAGGCGCGGCCCTCTGTTATCGAGTGCTTTATTGGCCGCTACCTTTCTTCTTCATTGGATCACGCTGATAGTTGAGCCTCCTGGTGGTTCAAGATGATAGTTGATGTAGTACTTAGGTCTGAAAGCTATCTCCCGAGAGAGAACTAGGCCTCCATCATGATATCATCACTTATTACGTGCGACACCCCGTTTGATCATTCTGTTTTGACACTTTCGTTGGGGCTAACATTCTGTTCTTCGCAGCTCGTGAGGTCGTCAGCGACAATCATCGCCCTTGATACTGTACCGGCCAGACTGTATCATTGGTTGATGCGTATGCGAGCAATCTGAGCTAGCCACAAAGCCTGGACATAGCATTGGTTTCTCTATTCGCTTTCAGGTCGTGTGACAGTTCAGCAATGCTCCAGACATGTCTGATATTCATTGCCTAAAGAAATTTCTTCTATGATAAGCGATGACTCTAGAAGCCGGTGATGCATCTCCAAAAGACACGATCGACAGAAAGTAATACGGGCAACGAAACTATAACCAGCCGCTCATCATATACCAGTGAGAATGAGAAGTGTCAATCGCTTTGCCTTCTCCTCAACAAATGGCAACTTACATACTAGTGGCTTAAGATTTGATGTTCTTGACGTAGAACCGTCGGTCAACCTCTTTTGGGCATGTCATGTAGAACTCCTCTTACAGTTCGTTTTTAAGACGAAGCGAAGCGCATCAGCTTGCCCGAATAGAGTTTCATCGAGGAGAGGAAAGGAAGGGCGCACGGAAAAGAGGAAAGCGTGATCAATATCGGGCTGAGTATCAGCTTTCATAATCACTTCGAGCATTTATGAGCTAGTTGCGGGTCTTTGTTCATGCCTTCGTAAATTGGATCAGTGCTATATGCTGCACATCTTCTAGTCAATTCGGCCGGCCCGGAAAGGGAACTGATTTCATCACTGGCTCCCATGTGAGTCGTCGACGAACGGTCTCAAGATGAAGAAAGTATAGATTATGACTGGCTAGACATGCTTGGATTGCGAAGCATAAGACAGCAGCCAGCGTCGGGAAAATATTCGCGTCATCTCGCCGAGCCACAATGCGCTTTCCCAATAGCGCTCTGGAATCACGCGAATATCTTCCCCATTCTTTGGCGAGCGTCTCTAGTCGCTCCGATAGCCACTGCGGCATAGAAAGCTTGCTATAGACACCGGAAACCATGAAAATCGAATAACTTCCTCGGGACAGATTCAGAAGGCCAAATTTGATGGAGTTGGGAAATATTCTATTCTAGTGACCGCGAAGCCATGCAAACCAACATCAATTCTTTTGGATCCGAGAAGCGGTCAAGGCACTGGCGTGTGTTCCAGTACAACTTGTTATACGTAGGTACATAGAACTGATATCTCCTGCCTTGCAACAAGCTGTGACTACAAATTTGTACTCTGCTCCAGGGCCTTTTCTAGCTAACATCTATTCCTTATTCCAGACCCATGCGAGCCCCAACATCTCACAAATCCCGAAAGACGCCCATTCTCTCCCATGGCATTGTCGATTTGAGCTACTTTGGATAAGATTGGAAGGGATTCAACTATACTTCTCGGGTTAGTCCTTCAACAATCGAACTGGGAAAAGACCTCATAAGGCGGATTGGGACTGTAGGGGGACCGAAGACGACACAATCCCCACTTGGAATACACCCTTTGAAGGAAAGAGGAAGCCAGTAGAGTGCGATAGTATGGAGATGATCTTATTTTCCTAGCCCTCAAGTCGCCTGTAAATTATTATCACTAGGAAAACTTTTTACGCTCGGCTATATCTTTTGATTTCACTGCTAAGGTGAGAGAGATTATTCATCGTGAGATTGGTAATGTTCAAACGGGTTGTTTCTCTTCATTTGGTCAAGCTTCTGACAGTTAGTTGCGTATACCGTTATGATGGATTCGCGATGAGCACCTGCATGATTCAAATATGGGTTGGGGTACCTTTGCTGTATATCGCTCGGATCAAGCAGCCAAATAGCACAGTCAGATATGTGAAATAGGCATTATGAACCACTAGGCATCAACTGATGCTTTCCCGATGTTTTCATTGGCTATACCGATTCATCTTGGCGATTCATATAGTAGATATCTGGATGATCACAGGACAATTTAGTATCAAATACATATCTGGCCAGCTTACTGAATTGGTAGAAGTTGCGACTTTCCATGGAGGTCGGGTTGATCAAGCTATGAAGGAGCATATCAGAGGGAACAGAAACGAGGGTTGCGGAGCACTTGGTGGCCAGCCGTCGTACCCATCTCTATCAGGAAAGGGGAGCACGAACTGGTGGGAAATGAGCCCACTCAACGCTCTGTTCCATGAATGAAGGGGTCGAATAATGCAGTAATCTAGGCCAAACTGTATCGTAAAACTCTTCCATCAGTCATTTGTATTTCCGTGCATAGTCTCTAGCTCATGATGTTACTACGCGGAGACCAATTTCTAAAGAGCATTGACGCCGGCGAAAGGTCAATCGTAATGAACGGCGAGACAATTGACCCACATCGTTAGACAACTTAGCAGGTTGAATTGAGAGAGGCAAACAGATTTCGACTGGTATAAAGCGCAGTCAGAAGGTCAAGCTCAATTTCAGTAGCTAGATGATCGAATAAGACTCAGTCACTTTCGAGTACAACATATAGTCTTCGTCGTTGCCATCCTGTTACCGGCAAACAGTTCAGCTTCTCAGCATCGACAACAATATCCTCAGAATGAGTCTATCGGTATCCTCACCACTAATACATGTTACTATTAAGGTTGCCCGTATTGGCTCGATCATGAATCTCATGTTCCATCCTGATGTTGGTATCACTTGACAAATCGACATCGTCTTGGACGACTTCTACCGTCTAGGTTAAAAATGGAGACAGCATGAAGCGAGTGTAGTGTTTAACGCCTTTGTCAGATACGGCCTGGGTAGCTGACTCGTTCACGACAGCAGTATTGAGCTTGCCTGTCATAGGAAAGAAGGAGAACATGCGATCAACTGGCAGACTACAGTTGAGATGATACCATTCAATGTGGTGCAAAGATTCACTGCCTAATCTTCGGGTTCACCAGGGCGACTCTGGAATACAGCCCCTCAAAATAGACGGAGAAGCTGTTCATGCGAACATCTCGCCGACCATCGCTGAGCGCGTTGCACTTCCAGATCATGCGCAGAGTGCCATCGAAATCGAAGCAATGACCTTTCTTCCGGCTATCCTGTTCCTGTGGATCCAGTTTCTCTCTATCGACTTATTGAGCATCGTTTGGCTTGGGACTTTTATTCTGCCCTTAGACATCTTCCGGGAAAAACGGATAAACAGACGAGAGATACAACTTGAAGCGAGTTGCCACGACTTGATTGTACCTTTCGTCCTTTTGATAGCGATCAAGCTGGCTCCTAAGAATCCTTGCTTCTTCCAGCAGGGTGTCAATTGGGATATAACCAAGAGATTCAAACTCAAAACCGGGAAGAAGGTAGTCATCGAGCCCCTAGTTGATTGCACGGAGACCTCTGGCCGTACTTGCAGGTTCCTAAAGTAGCTGAAGCTTCTGACTATTGTAGGTCTCCGCGTAAAACCGATGGAACAGGTACAGGCAATGGGATGAGTCAACTTGATCGGGAGTAGTGATGTTCATGTTGGCCAGTTGTCGGGTTATGCTTTTTAGATCTGCTTGCATTTTGGATCACTGAGGAAGCCGCTGGTTGTACTGTACTCTTAAATGAGAGCCGTAAAGGAGTTGCAATGCCCACGAAGTTCTTCAGAGTTTTGCCTCAGCTCATCTGTATCACAAAGCTCTATGAATATGTAAAATGTTAGTCAGCATGATTTTCTAAGTATGTGGAGGGTTATGGCCTCAGCCGCTCGCGCAGACGTCCACGCATAGCTCTTCAATAGGCATTAGACACCGAGTTGCAGGCGTCAACACATGGATATAATCTGGAAGTCTCAGTCATTTGCGACGGCACGCAACGCTACAACATTGGATGTTGCATTGCCTGTTGTTCGACAGAGACGCAGCAAAGAATATACACCGACAGTCGCAAAAGGTGGTACGCAAAGGCTTAATCCTACTCACTTGTCTTTGTCAATGCTGGATAATTCTTTACTATCTGGTGCGGTTCTCGGGGTTTTCAACAATGAATTGACCCGAGTTTTGAAGTCATCTGCTGAGACGTATATGGCAGTCCACTTGCGAATATATATTTCGAATCGACTTTTCCAGCTGCTGCAGTTTTGATCTTATCAAAGAATACTCAAGCAGAGGAACTGGTGTTTAATGCAGCGCAACACCTGACATGGAAGCTTTCTTCTTTCACCCGTGGAGTAAACATCAATGTATTTTCAAGAGATACAGCGACAGAGCCCAGACCTTCCCGCTCGACGTGATCTCTAGCAGCCGTTTCGAATTTGGTTATCAACTGCTTGAATGCGTATTGTGTCTCTTGCATGCGAATTTCTTGTGCGGAAATCTTAGGCACAGAAGCATTATATTCTAACGTCAACTTATCGGTAGTTTCTGAACATCTTTCTGCAAGCTGAGTTTTCCACGAAATGACCGCCGTGGCGACATGTTTAATGGCGAGAGCTGTGGTAGCAACTTTTTGGGTGAGCCAACTGTTTTCAAATTTGACTGTCTCTTTCAACTGGTCTTCAAAGCGGGAAAGTCATAGTGAAGTGTATCCATACAGTTTAGATTACGACCCCATACGTCATTTCCAGGGCGCATGTTGGTCCCAAGAAAGGTAACATTAGAAATACACTGAACCAACTCATGTTCTTGCAATATCGGTTTGACTCTCACGGTCGTAAGTGATTGGAAAGCATGACTTCTGTTAACGCAGTTTTACGAACCTTGAAACCATTTATAGAACAGCCTTGCCTTGACGTACGATCCCGATGCTGTGATTGATATAGTACTGAATGCAGTGGAAAGGAAATACCATTCATACTTGAGCCTTTTCGGTGCGAGACTCAAATACGCAGGCGGAGAACCCTCAAGAGAGTCAGCTTCAAGTCTCGAGGATTGTCGTTCCGATGCTAACGAGCGTTAACGTCTAAGGTCTTGAATTTTCCAGGTTTTTCTTGCTGGCCACGCGGTAACTATTAACCAATGTCAGTATGGTCAGTCCAGAGAGTGCGTATGGACACTCCTCCTTCGCTTTGCCAGCCTCAAATCATTGCGGCTTTCCCGTTTTCCTATCTACTATTATTAAATATCGGATGGGCGTAGGAGATTTAATATAGCCCGTATACTTACTAAGAGGAGGGCATCTGAGATTTGAAAAGTATTAAGTAAATATCTTATATAATAAATAATATTTAAATTAAGATGCAAGTAAGCTAAAAGATATAGAATTACAAAATAAGATGAACTATTAATTTAGAATAGATAAAATTTAATAGAAGTAGGTACAAAAGTCTTAAGTAAGATAAGTAAATCTAATATTTAATAGAATAAATATATAAGAATTTATAAATTAGCTTAACTTACTACTATAGCTTATAATATAAATATTATAAGTATAACTAAATAATTAATATCTAGATTAGATTAGTATTTAATCTAATAATAAGCCTAAAGGAGTACGCTACTCTTAATAATATTACTTACTATATCTAACTTATAGTATATTACTACTAACTTATACTACTCTAAGAACTTCTAAACTTCTAAACTTCTATTTTAGTAGTAAAAATTATTTTTATTTATAATAGAGTTACTAATATTTAGTAAGGTAGCGCCTTTATTTAATACTATAGCTTACTTAAAAGAGTTTAGTAAGCTATACGTAGGTTTTAGTATAGTTATAGAGTTATATTTTAGATAAAGATATTAGTTTATAAAGAAGCTTACTAAATTTAGTAAAGAAATATTCTTTATAAAGACTACTTACTTATAATATCTTTCTTAAAGTAAGCTATACGTAGATTTTAGTATAGTTATAAATATATATTATAAGTAAAGATATTAATTCGTAAAGAAGTTTACTAAATTTAATATAGAAATATTTTTTAAGAGGACTATACTTATAATATTTTCCCTTAGGTAGGCTATATATAGATTTTAATATAGTTATAAGAATATATTATAAGTAAAAATATTAATTTATAGAGAAGCTTACTAGATTTAGTAAAAGAATATTTTTTAAGCTATATATAGATTTTAGTATAGTTATAAAGATATATTATAAGTAAAAATATTAGTTTATAGAAAAGCTTACTAAGTAAGGAAATATTTTTTAAGCTATATATAGATTTTAGTATAGTTATAAAGACGTATTATAGATAAAGATATTAGTTTATAGGGAAGCTTACTAAGTAAGAAAATATTCTTTAAGCTATATATAGATTTTAGTATAGTTATAAGGACGTATTATAGGTAAAGATACTAGTTTGTAAAGAAGCTTACTAAGTAAGGAAATATTCTTTAAGCTATATATAGATTTTAGTATAGTTATAAAGATATATTATAGATAAAGATATTAGTTTATAAAAAAGCTTACTAAGTAAAGGAATATTCTTTAAACTATATATAGATTTTAGTATAGTTATAAGAATATATTATAGATAAAAGATATTAGTTTATAAAAAAGCTTATTAAATAAGGAAATATTCTTTAAGCTATACGTAGATTTTAGTATAGTTATAGGAATATATTATAAGTAAAAATATTAGTTTGTAGAAAAGCTTACTAAATTTAGTAAGGAAATATTCTTTAGAAAGACTATACTTATAATATCTCTTCTAAAATAGCTTTAATAAATAAAATAATACTACGTAAAGGTTTTAATTAGAGTAAATACTATAGGACTTTTTCCTTAAAAGGATAAAAGTATAGTTAGGAATTTACGACTATAGTAAAGTTTAGTAAAGCTTAGTAGTAGTAGTTCTTTACTAAATTACCTTATAAGTAAGCCTTAGCTATAATGTTCCTTTAGTAGTATTATTCCTTTTATATATATTATTCCTTTAGGTTAGGCGTTATATTTTAATAGTAAGAAGAGTGTAATTTTTTACTAAATAATATTATTCTAGTACGTTGTTCTTTTTACTTATAACTATCTTACTAACTTCTAGTAAGTCTAAGTTACTAAAGACTTCTATCCCTTTAGCTATAACGTCTTCTAATACTTTTCTACTACTAATTTATATTTCTAAAAGTAATATTTAGCTTTTAATATAATTACGTAAGCTTTAAGATATTAATATAGAGTATTTTAAACTTCTTTATATATATTATATAAGGTAAAGTTACGTTTTAATAGGCCTATATTCCTTAGCTTACGTACTAAACTATTATATATACTATTTAGCTTACTAATTAGTAGAACTACTAATACTAAATATATAAGTATTTCTTATAGATACTAATTATTTTATAAAACGTATCTATACTTAAATATCTAAGAGGCTAGTCTACTATTATAGAATACTATACTATAAAGAATATAAAAAAAGTAAGAAAATAGTATAAGATTAGTACTAAGATAGTTAGTACTACTATATAATAATTTTATAGAGCTAAATTATATATAAGTTTATCTTTTCTTATTAAATTAAGTATAACTAATATAATTAGGCAATAGAATTATAGTAGAAAAGATTTAGTAAAGTAAAATTTTTTAGTATTAAGGAAAAGTAAGACTATAACTCTAATCTAGTTATTATATCTAAGTAGCGCTAAGTTAGTTTATATAGTAAGTAGTACGCGTACTTAAGTTTTTTTAAGCTACTTTATAACTATATCTAGAGCTAGGTAAGTAGAAGAATAATAACTTTTTAGCTCTTTTATAGAAGAATAGAAAAATTAATTAGCTAATTTAGCTAAATAATTATTATTTTACGTAATTTAAAATTATATAGAATTTATAGTAATTATTTAAGCTTATACTATATAGTAGTTTTGTACTTACGTAGTTTTATTATACTAAATCTTAATAATCTAGTAGTAAGTATTACTTTAGGAATAACGTTCTACTACTATAGAGTAAGTCTTCTTAGTTAAAAAGCTTTTTCTATTTCTTAATTCTATATTCTCTAGTATAGTATGCTTCTATAGCTATCTAATTTAAATATAAAGCCTATTATACTATTCCTTTCTATCTACTATTATTAAATATTAGATAGGTATAAGAGATTTAATATAGCCTATATACTTATTAAGAGAAAGGTATCTAAGATTTAAAAAGTATTAAGTAAATATCTTATATAATAAATAATATTTAAATTAAGATATAAGTAAGCTAAAAGATATAGAATTATAAAATAAGATAAACTATTAATTTAGAATAGATAGAATTTAATAGAAGTAGGTATAAAAGTCTTAAGTAAGATAAGTAAATCTAATATTTAATAAAGTAAATATATAGAGATTTATAAATTAGCTTAATTTACTACTATAGCTTACGATATAAATATTATAAGTATAACTAAATAATTAATATCTAGATTAGATTAGTATTTAATCTAATAGTAAGCCTAAAGAAGCATACTACTCTTAATAATATTACCTACTACGTCTAACTTATAATATATTACTACTAACTTATACTACTCTAAGAACTTCTAAACTTTTAAACTTCTATTTTAGTAGTAGAAATTATCTTTATTTATAATAAAGTTATTAATATTTAGTAAGGTAGCGCCTTTATTTAATACTATAGCTTACTTAGAAGGGTCTAGTAGGCTATATATAGGTTTTAGTATAGTTATAAAGTTATATTTTAAGTAAAAATATTAGTTTATAAGAAAGCTTACTAAATTTAGTAAGGAAATATTCTTTATAAGAACTACTTACTTATAATATCTCTCTTAAGGTAGGCTATACGTAGATTTTAGTATAGTTATAGATATATATTATAAATAAAGATATTAATTTATAAGGAAGCTTATTAAATTTAGTATAGGAATATTCTTTAGAAAGACTATACTTATAATATTTTTCTTTAGGTAGGCTATACGTAGATTTTAGTATAGTTATAGAAATATATTATAAGTAAAAATATTAATTTATAAGAAAGCTTATTAGATTTAGTAAGGAAATATTCTCTAAGCTATATATAGATTTTAGTATAGTTATAGAGATATATTATAAGTAAAGATATTAGTTTATAGAAAAGCTTACTAAATAAAGGAATATTCTTTAAGCTATATATAGATTTTAGTATAGTTATAAGAATATATTATAAGTAAAGATATTAGTTTATAAAAAAGCTTATTAAGTAAAGAAATATTTTTTAAGCTATATATAGATTTTAGTATAGTTATAAAGACGTATTACTTATAAGTAAAGATACTAGTTTATAGGAAAGCTTACTAAGTAAAGAAATATTCTTTAAGCTATATATAGATTTTAGTATAGTTATAAAGATATATTATAAGTAAAGATATTAGTTTATAGAAAAGCTTATTAAATAAGGAAATATTCTTTAAACTATATATAGATTTTAGTATAGTTATAGAGACGTATTATAGGTAAAAGATATTAGTTTATAAAAAAGCTTACTAAGTAAAGAAATATTCTTTAAGCTATATATAGATTTTAGTATAGTTATAAGAATATATTATAGATAAAGATATTAGTTTATAGAGAAGTTTACTAAATTTAGTAAGGAAATATTCTTTAGGAAGACTATACTTATAATATTTCTCCTAAAATAGCTTTAATAAATAAAATAATACTATATAAAGGTTTTAATTAAGGTAAATACTATAAGGCTTCTTCCTTAAAAAAATAAAAGTATAGTTAGGAATTTATAATTATAGTAAAGTTTAGTAAAGCTTAGTAGTAGTAGTTCCTTACTAAATTACTTTATAGGTAAGCTTTAGCTATAATATTCCTTTAGTAGTATTGTTCCTTTTGTATATATTATCCTTTTAAGTTAGGTGTTATATCTTAGTAGCAAGAAGGACGTAATTCCTTACTAAATAATATTATTTTAGTACGTTGTCCTTTTTACTTATAACTACCTTACTAACTTTTAGTAAGTCTAAGTTACTAAAGACTTCTATCCCTTTAGCTACGACGTCTTTTAACGCTTCTCTACTACTAATTTATATCCCTAAAAGTAATATTTAGCTTTTAATGTAATTACGTAAGCTTTAAGACATTAATATAGAGTATTTTAGACTTCTCTATATATATTATATAAGGTAAAGTTACGTTTTAGTAGGCTTATATTCCTTAGCTTACGTACTAAACTATTATATATACTATTTAGCTTACTAATTAGTAGAACTACTAATACTAAATAT
This sequence comes from Microthyrium microscopicum, assembly GCA_010405405.1. Lineage (NCBI taxonomy): Eukaryota > Fungi > Ascomycota > Dothideomycetes > Microthyriales > Microthyriaceae > Microthyrium > Microthyrium microscopicum. The sequence continues at coordinate 2,159 of MU004241.1, read as the reverse complement.
ATAAGTATTCCTTATAGATACTAATTATTTTATAAAATATATCTATACTTAAATATCTAAGGGGCTAGCCTACTATTATAAAATACTATACTATAAAGAATATAAAAAAAGTAAGAAAATAATATAAGATTAGTACTAGGATAGTTAGCACTACTATATAATAATTCTATAGAGCTAAATTATATATAAGTTCATTTTCTCTTATTAAATTAAGTATAACTAATATAATTAAGTAATAGAATTATAGTAGAAAAGGTTTAGTAAAGTAAGATTTTTTAGTATTAAGGAAGAGTAAGACTATAACTTTAATCTAGTTATTATATTTAAGTAGTACTAAGCTAGTTTATATAGTAAGTAGTATATATACCTAAGTCTTCCTAAGCTACTTTATAGCTATATCTAGAGCTAGATAAGTAAGAAAATAATAACTTTTTAGTTCTTTTATAGAAGAATAGAAAAATTAATTAGCTAATTTAGCTAAATAATTATTATTTTACGTAACCTAAAATCGTATAGAATTTATAGTAATTATTTAAGCTTATACTATATAGTAGTTTTGTACTTATATAGTCTTACTATACTAAATCTTAATAATCTAGTAGTAAGTATTACTTTAAAAATAACGTTCTATTACTATAGAGTAAGTTTTCTTAGTTAAAAGGCTCTCTCTATTTCTTAATCTTATATTTTCTAGTATAGTATACTTCTATAGCTATTTAATTTAAATATAAAGCCTACTATATTATTCCTTCCTATCTACTATTATTAAATATTAAATAGGTATAGGAAATTTAATATAGCTTATATACTTACTAAGAGAAGGATATCTAAAATTTAAAAAGTATTAGGTAAATATCTTATATAATAAATAATATTTAAATTAAGATATAAGTAAGCTAAAAGATATAGAATTATAAAATAAAATAAACTATTAATTTAAAATAAATAGAATTTAATAAAAGTAGGTATAAAAGTCCTAAGTAAGATAAGTAAATCTAATATTTAATAGAGTAAATATATAGAAATTTATAAATTAGCTTAACTTATTACTATAGCTTATAATATAAATATTATAAGTATAACTAAATAATTAATATCTAGATTAGATTAGTATTTAATCTAATAGTAAGCCTAAAGGAGTATACTACTCTTAATAATATTACCTACTATATCTAATTTATAGTATATTACTACTAATCTATACTACTCTAAGAACTTCTAAACTTCTAAACTTCTATTTTAGTAGTAGAAATTATTTTTATTTATAATAAAGTTATTAATATTTAGTAAGATAGCGCCTTTATTTAATACTATAGCTTACTTAAAAGAGTCTAGTAGGCTATATATAAGTTTTAGTATAGTTATAAAGTTATATTTTAAGTAAAGATATTAATTTATAAGGAAGCTTACTAAATTTAGTAAAGGAATATTCTTTATAAGGACTACTTACTTATAATATCTCTCCTAAGGTAGACTATATATAGATTTTAGTATAGTTATAAGTATATATTATAGGTAAAGATATTAATTTATAGAGAAGCTTACTAAATTTAGTATAGGAATATTCTTTAAAAGGACTATACTTATAATATCTTCCTTTAAGTAAGCTATATATAGATTTTAGTATAGTTATAAAAATATATTATAAGTAAAGATATTAATTTATAGAAAAGCTTACTAGATTTAGTAAGAGAATATTCTTTAAGCTATACGTAGATTTTAGTATAGTTATAGAAATATATTATAAGTAAAGATATTAGTTTATAGAGAAGTTTACTAAGTAAGGAAATATTCTTTAAGCTATATATAGATTTTAGTATAGTTATAGAAATATATTATAAGTAAAGATATTAGTTTATAGAGAAGCTTATTAAGTAAGAAAATATTCTTTAAGCTATATATAGATTTTAGTATAGTTATAAAGACGTATTATAGGCAAAGATACTAGTTCGTAAGGAAGCTTACTAAGTAAGAAAATATTCTTTAAGCTATATATAAATTTTAATATAGTTATAGAGACGTATTATAAGTAAAGATATTAGTTTATAGAGAAGCTTACTAAGTAAGGAAATATTCTTTAAACTATACGTAAATTTTAATATAGTTATAGAGATGTATTATAAGTAAAAGATATGGTTTGGGTTAGGGTTAGGGTTAGG
>MU004240.1:1722938-1739686 GCA_010405405.1 Microthyrium microscopicum | reverse complement strand
AGGTATTTTACTATATATATTCTCTTAAGTAGTCCTAAGGAAGAAATGGCATAATAGGCTTTATATTTAAATTAGATAGCTATAGAAGTATACTACACTAGAGAATATAGAATTAAGAAATAGAGAAAGCCTTTTAACTAAAAAAACTTACTCTATAGTAGTAGAACGTTATTCTTAAAGTAATACTTACTACTAGATTATTAAGATTTAGTATAGTAAGACTATATAAGTATAAAACTACTATATAGTATAAGCTTAAATAATTATTATAAATTCTATATAATTTTAAATTATATAAAATAATAATTATTTAGTTAAATTAGCTAATTAATTTTTCTATTCTTTTATAATATAGCTAAAAAAAAATTTAGCTTAAGTATACTTAGCTCTAAATATAATTATAGAGTAGCTTAGTAAGTCTTAAGTATATATACTACTTACTATATAAACTAGCTTAGTACTACTTAGATATAATAACTAGATTAGAGTTATAGTTTTACTCTTCTTTAATACTAAAAAATCTTACTTTACTAAATCTTTTCTACTATAATTCTATTACTTAATTGTATTAGTTATACTTAATTTAATAAAGAAAAATAAACTTATATATAATTTAGCTTTATAAAATTATTATATAGTAGTACTAACTATTTTAGTACTAATCTTACGCTATTTTCTTACTTTTTTTATATTTTTTATAGTATAGTATTCTATAATAGTAAGCTAGCTTCTTAGATATATAAGTATAAATATATTTTATAAGATAATTAGTATTTATAAGAAATACTTACGCCTTTAGTATTAATAGTTCTACTAATTAGTAAGCTAAATAGTATATATAATAATTTAGTACGTAAGCTAAGAAATATAAGCCTACTAAAATATAACTTTACCTTATATAATATATATAAAGAAGTTTAAAATACTTTATATTAACGTTTTAAAACTTACGTAATTATATTAAAAGTTAAATATTACTTTTAAAGATATAAATTAGTAGTAGAAAAGTATTAAAAGACGTTATAGCTAAAGGAATAGAAGTCTTTAGTAACTTAGACTTACTAGAAGTTAGTAAAGTAGTTATAAGTAAAAAGGATAACGTACTAAAATAACTTTATTTAGTAAGGATTTACGCCCTTCTTACTACTAAGATATAACGCTTAACCTAAAGAAATAACTATATAAAGTAATAATACTACTAAAGGAATATTATAGCTAAGGCTTACCTATAAGGTAATTTAGTAAGAAATTACTATTACTAAGCTTTACTAAACTTTACTATAGTTATAAATTCCTAACTATACTTTTATTCTTTTAAGAAAAGAGCTTTATAGTATTTACTTTAATTAAAACTCTTATATAGTATTATTTTATTTATTAAAGCTATTTTAAAAAAAATATTATAAGTATAGTTTACTTAAAGAATATTTCCTTACTAAATTTAGTAAGCTTTTTTATAAACTAATATCTTTATCTATAATATATCTCTATAATTATACTAAAATTTATATATAGCTTAAAGAATATTCTTTTACTTAATAAGCTTTTCTATAAACTAATATCTTTATCTATAATACGTTTTTATAACTATACTAAAATTTATATATAGCTTAAAGAATATTCTCTTACTTAGTAAGCTTTTTTATAAATTAATATTTTTACTTATAATATATTCTTATAATTATACTAAAATCTACGTATAGCTTAAAGAATATTTTCTTACTTAGTAAGCTTTCTTATAAACTAATATCTTTATTTATAATACGTCTTTATAATTATACTAAAATCTATATATAGCTTAAAGAATATTCTCTTACTTAGTAAGCTTCTTTATAAATTAATATCTTTATCTATAATATATTTCTATAACTATACTAAAAGCTTAAAGAATATTCTCTTACTAAATTTAGTAAGCTTCTCTATAAATTAATATCTTTATTTATAATATATTTCTATAACTATACTAAAAGCTTAAAGAATATTTCTTTACTAAATCTAATAAGCTTCTACGTAAACTAATATCTTTACTTATAATATATTTCTATAACTATACTAAAATCTACGTATAGCTTAAAGAATATTTCTTCTCTAAATCTAGTAAGCTTTCCTATAAACTAATATTTTTATTTATAATATATTCCTATAACTATACTAAACTCTATATATAGTCTACTTTAGAGAAAATATTATAAGTATAGTCCTTCTAAAGAATATTTCTATACTAAATTTAGTAAGCTTTCTTATAAACTAATATCTTTATTTATAATATATTCTTATAACTATACTAAAATCTACGTACAGCCTACCTTAGAAGAGATATTATAAGTAAGTAGTCTTTATAAAGAATATTTTCTTACTAAATTTAGTAAGCTTCTTTATAAACTAATATCTTTACTTAAAATATAACTCTATAACTATACTAAAACCTATATATAGCCTACTAGACCCTTCTAAGTAAGCTATAGTATTATATAAAGGCGCTACCTTACTAAATATTAGTAACTCTATTATAAATAAAGATAATTTCTACTACTAATATAGAAGTTTAGAAGTTTAGAAGTTTTTAAAGTAGTATAAATTAGTAATAATATACTATAAGTTAGACGTAGTAAATAATATTATTAAGAGTAGCGTACCTCTTTAGGCTTACTATTAGATTAAATACTAATCTAATCTAAATATTAATTATTTAGTTATACTTATAATATTTATATTGTAAGCTATAATAGTAAATTAAGCTAATTTATAAATTCCTATATATTTACCTTATTAAATATTAGATTTACTTATCTTACTTAGGACTTTTTTACTTACTTCTATTAAATTCTATTTATTCTAAATTAATAGTTTATTTTATTTTATAATTCTATATCTTTTAGCCTACTTATATTTTAATTTAAATATTATTTATTATATAAGATATTTACCTAATACTTTTTAAATCTTAAATGCCTTCCTCTTAGTAAGTATATAAGCTATATTAAATCTTCTATACCTATCTAATATTTAATAATAGTAGTTAAAGTAACTAAAAAAGTTAGTATAAATAAGAGTCTTTCTATTATAGTTAAATAGGACTAGTATCTAGTTAGTAGTAAAGAGCTATTTTAGCTTCTTAAATATAGTTTTTTCTAAGTCTTTAAATAAGAAGGGAATGTCCTTCTAAGTAAGTTAAATAAAAAGTTTTATAATTATTTAAAAGTTTAGTATAAACTTATAATAAAAATTAGTAAAGCTAAAGAAAGCTTAAATTCTATAAATATTCTTAAAAGCCTTTTATTCTTAGATTACTTTAACTTTAGTTAAGTTTATTAAGATTCTTTATTTAGTCTTAATAATATAATCTAGGTATATTATTTAAGTAGTTATAAATTTATACTTCTAAATATTAAGGTAAAGTCTTACTTTTTATAGTTACTTAAAAACTTTATAAACGTAGGCTTTATATTACTTCCTAATACTTAAGCTAAAGATTAAGACGTCGTCTAAGTATATAAAAACGTAGTTATTTAAAATATTTTAAAGGATAGAGTTAATAAATTTCTAAAAGATACTTAAAGTATTTAATAACTTAAATAGTATTACTATTTATTTAAATAAGCTATATTTTATCTAAAAGGCTATTTTCTACTTATTACTCTTATATATCTAAATCTTATAAAATACTTAAGATATATCTAGCTTAGTAAACTATTATACTTTTTCTAAAGTATTTAGTATTTTATAAATAAGTAGTAAGGAGTAATAGTTCTTTATAGTTAATTTATTTAATACGTAGTAGTTATAATAAAACTAAATTAATCTATCTACTTTATAAATAAAGAGAACTAGTACTCTAGTAAGTAAGTTACTTACTTAAATAAACTTACTTTCTAGTAGATTATTAAGAATTCTTCTAAAGACTAGTAATTTATCTTAATTTATAAGGTATAATATCTACTAAGGTAACTAAAGTTTCTTTCTATTAGCGTCTAGAATTAGGTTAATCTTATAGTTTATAAAAGAGCTTTAGATAAGTAGCTATTTATTAGCTAGCTCTTTTTAAAAGAGGTTAAAGTAATCTAAATACTATTTAGAAAGCTTCCTATAAGGGTTAATATACTTCTTAGAAATAAGAGCTTTTTATAAGTTATAAAGACTTATAGTAAAGACTTATATAATTAATATTAAGCCTTTTTAAGACTATCTTACTTACTTTCTAGCTTATTAGATAAGTATTTTAAATACTATAGCCTTAATTACTACATAGTTATACTTTTTCTAAGAAATCTTTAAACTTATAACTATATAACCTATTTCGTTAAAGACTAGCTTCTTAAGTTTTATATAGAGAATAATATTTTATTTCTTTATCTAAAATAGGCTAAGGATTATATTATAGCCTAGAGTCTTTTTTACTATAAAGGCTTAAATAGTTTCTTTATAGCTTTTAATATTAATCTTTATAATTACTATTTTATAGATTTCTTTAGCTTTATCGTTTATTTCTTTAATAAGAATTACTTAAGATAGTAATATATATTTAAGTTTATATCTTTAGATAAAGTAAAGACTTATAAGAGAATAGGTTAAGTAGCTACTATTAATAAAGCCTATATATAAAGAAAGTTAATTTACTATTAAAGATATTAAAAAGAGCTCTATAATTATATTCTAAATAAAGAACTTTTAATACTATTCTAAAATAATATTTTTATAATTTTCTAATTTAGTATTACGTCTTTAATTTAAGTTTACTAGTTTTCTAATTCTATATTAGTAATATTATATAGATTATTATAAGAGTTATTATTTCTTAGCTAAGTAGTAGTAGTTCTTACTAGCTAGCTACTCTAAGAAACGTCTAAAGTATTAGTAGTATTAGTCTAGAATTTATTAATATTATTTTATAAGTATTTACTTTTAGTAGTACCTTTTTTACCTTATTCTTATTTATAGCTAGCTTAGCTATAGAAGAAATTCTAACTTTTAGATAATACTTAGAGCGCTTATTTATAATCTTAAATCCTATAATTAGCTAAGCTATAGTAAAAATAAAGGTTATTTTACTTATAGTAGTTATACTAGGCTTAGCTAGCTTTAACCTAGATGCTTTTTATTATATCTAGGTCCTAATTCTTAGATAGTTAACTCTACTAAGTACTTATTTTAGCGCTTAAGCCTTTTAGGCTATAATAGCTTATATAGACTTAAATTATTTAATTCTAAGTCTCTAAAGCTTCTTAAGCAAAGGTATCTAAATTATTAGGCTAGGAGTAAGTAATTAGAGCTATTCTAAGACTAGAATCTATAGTATTTTCTAAGAACTATATCTAAATAAGAGCGGCCTAAAATTATACTTTAATATAGATAAGATACTACTAAAACTTAGCTTAAAAGATTCTTTATTTTCTACCTTCTTACTAGATTTCTTAGAGGTTTGCTAGAGCTCTTATTTCTTTATATAGATTACAAAAGAGAAGGTTTATTTATTTTATAAACTTACTAAAACTTATAATACTATAGCTAGTAGGATTCTAGATTTAGAGAAGGACTTATTAGGCGACGTTTTCTATAAGCTAGCTAAATATATAGTAAATTTAGGTGTAGTTATCTATATAAATCTATTTATTAATATATAATTTTACTTTAATTATTTAATAAAAATTAAAGTAAAGGATTAGGTCCTTATATAAATATTATTTTAGGTTTAGGAGAGCTAGTTAGAAGTTTCGTAGTAGTAGTTAAAGTAGCTTATATTAAGTAGCTAAAGAATTTATTAGAAAAGGTAAAGGAAAGGCTACTAGTCTAGCTATTATAATTAGAGTCTAAGGAGGATTAGCTTATAGAATTAGAGAAAGGTAGTAGCTATAATTAAAAGTTTCTCTAGTAAAGAATATAGCTAGTATTAAAAAAAGAGTTATACTAGGCGTTATAGATTCTCTTTAAAGTCGTTTCTATTCCTACTATTACTACTAGGTTAGTATTTTATAAGTAATATTATTTACTTATTATATAAGAATCTTATTACTAGTATAAATATTAGTAAGCTATTTATTCTAGTTATTAACTTAAGCTTAAAGTTTAGTATAAACTATTATGATTTATTATATATTCTTATTTAATTATATATGAATTTTGCTAGTTAACTTATTTAGTTATTATAAGGCTTATTTGTAATTAGTAGTAGTTATATATAATTATAAGATAAATAAATTAAGTATATTATTAAGTAGTAAAATACTATTTATTACTTACTATAAGCTATTATTAGTTACTTCCTAAGATACGTCTAAGTAGTTCTATAGCTTTATTTATTATTAACTAATATACGTAAAGTACGCTTTTACGTTTTTATAAGTAAAGCTCTTAGAGGACGTTTCTCTATCTCGTTTAGTAGTTATTAGGTAAGAGGAATCTTAGTCTACTATTCTAGCTATTTATTAATAAATAGAAAGAAAGTAGGTTTTAAAGTTACCTAATATTATAAGTTAGATAATAAAGAGATAAGTTATATTATAAGCCTACTAAATAAGAAGGTAACTTAAAAAGAAAGAAGAGTTAAGAGACTCTTTAATTAAGATATTTATATATAATAGGAGTAGTCTAAACGGGTATAGCTTTAGGGGGTTTAACCTCTAATAATAAAGCTATAATAATATTAGAAAGTCTTTATATAGCCTAATTTAATTAAAAATTATAGTAGAAAATTATAGTAATTAGCTTTAGTTTTTAGGTAACCTTCCTTTTAATTACTAACTTACTAGTATTTAGTTTAGATAGTATTTAAATAATATACTAGTTTTTAATTAACTTTTCTTTATATTATAAAACGTAAGCTCTTTTAATATATAGAATAACTTAATTACTATACTTTAGCCTAGAGTATAACTACTATATAAGTATAATAGGTTATATAAAACTATAGTCTTAGAAAAGTATTATTAGAAAAATAGGTAAAGAAAGAATAAGATTAAACTTAAAAGGTATACTAGAATTATTTTATTATAACTAGTAAGCTTATTTATAAGATAAAATCTCTAAATAAGAAGGTAATTAGTTATTATTAATAAGCCTACTATAAATAGTAGTCTATAGTAGACTATAACTAATAAAGGGTAGTAATATTATTTATATTCTATATATAGTATCTTTAAGTAGTAAGTAGTTATAATATTTAGTATAACTAAAATACTAATTAATTAATAGTTAAAAACTATCTATATTACTATAAATTAACCTAATATAATATAATATATTAATATAGAATATATTAACGTTAAAAACGTTAAAATTTTTTTTAAAAGAAAAAAATTAATATAAAAAATACTTTATTATTTTAATCTTCTCTAGAAAGCGTATTAGAAAAAAGTAACTAACGAAGTATAATAAGATATCTCTAATAATAAATACTAAAATATAAATAGTTATAAAGATTATTATAATATTATTACTTTAAAAGAGTCTTAATATTAATTAAAATCTACTAAGATACTTTTATAGTAATTTTACTAAGTATTAATATAAATATACTACTTAATAAGCTTTATTATAGAAAGCTTTACTTACCTAAGTAATACGTAGTATTAAATAATACTACTTAATAATAGAAAGGCTTTATAGCTATTCTAGCTAGTTAATACTTATATATCTAAAAAACTAGACTAGATTATAGAAATAGGTTAAACTAGTAATCTTTACTAATTTTAGTTACTTTAAAGCTAAGTAATTATTAAATAGTACTTTAAAAAGTAACTATAAGTTATTCTTTTTATTTTACTAAAATAAATATATATAATAAGTAAAATAATATCTTAATCTTTTATATAAGATATCTTTTTATAAAGGGTAGATACTTTAATATATTTTAATAAATAATATCTTAATTTCTTATATAAAGTATCTCTTTATAAAAAGTAAATACTTTAATATATTCTAATAAATAATATCTTAATTCCTTATATAAGGTATCTCTTTATTAAAGGGTAGATACTTTAATATATTCTAATAGGTTATCTATAAAGCGTATATTATAAGAAAAATACTAAGTATTTTACTATAAAGTATTTTACTATATATATTCTTTTAAGTAGTTCTAAGAGAGGAATAGTATAGTAGGCTTTATATTTAAATTAGATAGCTATAAAAGTATACTATATTAGAGAATATAGAATTAAGAAATAGAAAGAGCTTTTTAACTAAGAAGGCTTACTTTATAGTAGTAAGACGTTATTTCTAAAGTAATACTTACTACTAGATTATTATAATAAGACTACGTAGGTATAAAACTACTATATAGTATAAGCTTGAATAATTACTATAAATTCTATATAATTTTAAGTTATATAAAATTTTTTAGATAATTATAAATAATATTTTTTTTTCTTCTTTTATAAAAGAGCTAAAAAAATATTATTTTTCTACTTATTTAGCTCTTAATATAGCTATAGAGTAGCTTAATAAGACTTAGGTATATATACTACTTACTATATAAACTAGCTTAGTACTACTTAGATATAATAGCTAGATTAGAGTTATAGTCTTTCTTTTTCTTAATACTATAAAATCTTACTTTATTAAACCTTCTTTATTATAATTCTATTATTTAATTATATTAGTTATACTTAATTTAATAAGGAAAGATAAACTTATATATAATTTAGCTTTATAAGATTATTATATAGTAGTACTAACTATTCTAATACTAATCTTATATTATTTTCTTACTTTTTTTATATTCTTTATAGTATAGTATTCTATAATAGTAAGCTAGCCTCTTAAATATTTAAGTATAGATACGTTTTATAAGATAATTAATATTTATAAAGAATATTTACGCCTTTAGTATTAGTAGTTCTATTAATTAGTAAGCTAAATAGTATATATAATAGTTTAGTATATAAGCTAAGAAATATAGACTTACTAAAACGTAACTTTACTTTATATAATATATATAAAGAAGTCTAAAATACTTTATATTAATATTTTAAAGCTTATATAATTATATTAGAAGCTAAATATTACTTTTAGAAATATAAATTAGTAGTAGAAAAGTATTAAAAGACGTTATAGCTAAAGAGATAGAAGTCTTTAGTAACTTAGACTTACTAGAAATTAATAAAGTAGTTATAAGTAAAAAGAATAACGTACTAGAATAATATTATTTAATAAGGAATTACGCTTTTTTTACTACTAAGATATAATATCTAACTTAAAAGAATAATATATATAAAAGGAATAATACTACTAAAGGAATATTATAGCTAAGGCTTATCTATAAAGTAATTTAGTAAGGAACTACTATTACTAAGCTTTACTAAATTTTACTATAATTATAAATCTCTAACTATACTTTTATCTTTTTAAAAAAGAAGCTCTATAATATTTATCTTAATTAAAACCTTTATATAGTATTATTTTATTTATTAAAGCTATTTTAGAAAAGATATTATAAGTATAGTCCTTCTAAAAAATATTTTCTTACTAAATTTAGTAAGCTTCTCTATAAACTAATATCTTTATTTATAATATATTTCTATAACTATACTAAAATCTATATATAGCTTAAAGAATATTTTCTTACTTAGTAAGCTTCTCTATAAATTAATATCTTTTACTTATAATACGTCTCTATAATTATACTAAAATCTACGTATAGTTTAAAGAATATTTCCTTACTTAATAAGCTTCTCTATAAACTAATATTTTTATTTATAATATATTCTTATAACTATACTAAAATTTATATATAGCTTAAAAAATATTTCTTTACTTAGTAAGCTTTCCTATAAACTAATATCTTTACTTATAATATATTTCTATAACTATACTAAAATCTATATATAGTTTAAAGAATATTTTCTTACTTAGTAAGCTTCTTTATAAATTAATATCTTTATTTATAATATATTTTTATAACTATACTAAAATCTATATATAGCTTAAAGAATATTCTTTTACTTAGTAAGCTTTTTTATAAACTAATATCTTTACTTATAATATATTTTTATAATTATACTAAAATCTATATATAGCTTAGAGAATATTTTCTTACTAAATCTAGTAAGCTTCTTTATAAATTAATATCTTTACCTATAATATATACTTATAACTATACTAAAATCTATATATAGCTTATCTTAGAAGAGATATTATAAGTAAGTAGTCTTTATAAAGAATATTCTCTTACTAAATTTAGTAAGCTTCTTTATAAACTAATATCTTTACCTAAAATATAACTCTATAACTATACTAAAACCTATATATAGCCTACTAGACCTTTCTAAGTAAGCTATAGTATTATATAAAAGTACTACTTTACTAAATATTAGTAACTCTATTATAAATAAAGATAATTTCTACTACTAAAATAGAAGTTTAAAAGTTTAAAAGTTCTTAAAGTAGTATAGATTAGTAGTAATATACTATAAGTTAAACGTAGTAGGTAATATTATTAAGAGTAGCATACTCCTTTAGACTTACTATTAGATTAAATACTAATCTAATCTAAATATTAATTATTTAGTTATACTTATAATATTTATATTATAAGTTATAGTAGTAAGTTAAGCTAATTTATAAATCTCTATATATTTACTTTATTAAATATTAGATTTACTTATTTTACTTAAGACTTTTATACCTACTTCTATTAAATTCTATTTATTCTAAATTAATAGTTTATCTTATTTTATTATTGAATCTTGTTTATTGTCTTTCAGCTACGCTAATGGGCTATGCAGACGCTACTCTTAATAAGCGGGTAAAAACCCTTATCTAATTAGCCGATCTATCCGAATCTAGCCGAGCCGGCTTACTCCAGGCCTGGGGCCTGGTCCGGCTTCGGCTAATCCCTACATGTTCGGCAAACCAAGGCGCTAACTATATAAGGGAAAACCCTGCTATCGTGTTTCGTAGGCCGATCCGTGCCGAGGCCGTTAATACTATGCTAAGCCCCATCGGCTTCCCGAGCCACGGAAGCATTAGTAGGTTAGGAGAGCCGAATTCTGGGTAATATCTAGCCGCGGCACCTCTCTAGGCTGGTATCCGTTACGGGTTATTGTTCTTCCGTTCGGTCTACTGCTTCAAGTTCCTAAAGTTGCCGATATTGTCGTCCCCCGAGGGGCCGAGATTCCCTCCTTGTTATTGTGTTAGATCCCTCTATTCTTGCCGTTAAATACCGAATCCGAGGCAGCGCCGCTGGTTTGCCGAGGGCTATCCGCTACGCTGTGCTTCGCTTTCGAGCCGAGATCTAGGGTCCTTCGGCCCAGCGTGTTCTGGGTTACTTTCCCCAAGTCTGCCGACTTATCTTGTAGCGCCGTTATGCCGACCCGTGGGTACTGTACTTACCGAGCCGTGGTGTCCTTAGATGCCGTGATTTACTGCCGTGTCGTTCGGTCCGATCTCGCCTCACGCGGCTAGATTTCGAGCTTACTGAGCCAGGGCCGATCCTCCGATCTAGTTGCCAAGAGCCGTAAAAGAATTGTCTCGGCATGCCGATTTTGCTGCGCTTCGGTGGTATTGTGGCTTGTTTTTTGGTGGCTTTGCGTGCCGTGTGGCTGTGGCTGGTTTCCAATCATGTGATTTTTGACGCTAGTCCGTTGTTGGTTGGTGGGGCTTCGACAAGGATGATCTTGTGGCTGCATACAGCGGTCACGTGATACAAAAATTTGCACCTTCCGCGACGTGTTAAAAAGAGCTGTAGCTCGTCCTCCACACCTGCTAAAAAGGGAAGGATAACCTTCCCTAAAAAGTGGTGAACGTGGCTTTAAAAGCGAGTAACGATTGCCTTTTTTGGGGTGGTGGGGGAGACGGGAATCGAACCCGTGCCCTGCGGATTCTCAAACAGGTAGGGCCTGCCGCGAGATCGCAAGTACTACTACTGTACTACTCCCCCCTATCTTATTTTATAATTCTATATCTTTTAGTTTACTTATATTTTAATTTAAATATTATTTATTATATAAGATATTTACCTAATACTTTTTAAATCTTAGATACTCTCTTCTTAGTAAGTATATAGGCTATATTAAATCTCTTATACCTATTTAATATTTAATAATAGTAGTTAGAATATAATTATAATATTTATAATAAAGAGCTTCTAGCTATTATCTACGTATTTAAAAAGTAGGAACTAGAGCTATTTAGCTCTATTAACTCTATTTAAGTATTCTCTAATTACTATAACCTTTAAATATTTATAATAATAAAACGTTTTTTTTAATAATAAGCTAGATAGGCTAAGTTTCTCTCTTAGTTTTACTTTAAGATAAAGTACTATTTAGGTATAGCTAATAGAAAGGTAAATACCTTTACTTATTAGTTATAAGATATCTTATAAAGTAATAACAACCTTTACGTTTCTTAATAAGTTTAATTTTTACTATTTCTATACTAATTTAATATAGAATACATAGTAAAGCTAGCTATATTACTTATTAAACTTATTTACCTTTTAATACTATACTTAGCTACTATTACTTAGAATAAGTTAGATATTTTTAATTCTATAAATAAGCTACTTAATTCTATAGAAGAGTCTCTTAATAATAAGAAGACGCTTAAGAATAAGCTACTTAATTCTTTAAGAGATAACTTATTTCTAGATTTTAATAGTAACTAGTTTCTATAAAATATTATAAATGTAATAAAGTATAATAAAATAATAATTACTATTTACTATACTAAAACTAACTACTAGCTCTTCTTATCTTTTAGTATTTTAAAATAAGAATAGATTAAGCTTAGAGACTATATAGTAGCTACTAATAAGATAATTCTTTATTATAACTAAATCTTTATTTCTTAAAGTAAGCTTTAGCATTATACTATATAGAGCGCGTATAGCTATAAAGCTATAAGCTATAATAAAGTAGTAATAACTTATTACTACTTATAAAAAAATTACTAGTAGTCTAAGATATTATAGAATATTAAGAGCTTTATTAAAGATTATAAATATATATTTATTAAATCTATTTATTAAAAGAAGTAAAGCTTCCTACGTTAATTCTTTTTTCTTAAGTATATATAGTCTAATATCTTTATTAACTTTACTATCTTATTATCTTACTATTTATACTAAGATATAATCTACTAATACGTTATAGTAGTTATTAACTAATATATATAAACTTAATATTTTATTTTACTATTAGATCTATTTATAGACTTAATAGTATTAGCCTTTATTAACTATATATAAAAGCTTATTAGCTAGCTATTAATAATTCTTTTAGACTATAGTAGTTAATTTACCTTTATATTTTAGAAGTGCTTATATAAATATATAAATATAATACTCTATTTTAGTATAGTATTCTACTTTAAGACTAATAGTATAATAGAAATTTTAGTTACTATACTTAAGTAATTTCTATATATATTTATTAATTAGAATTAAGATAACTAGATAGTCCTTCTACTCTTTACTAAATTTATAGTTAATTTTACTATAAATACTATTATAAAAGTTATACCTTTTAAAGCTTAAAATAAATTTAATTCTTAATTAGGTCTTAAGTTCTTATATTACTTTCTAAAACCTATAAACGCCTTTATAACTACTAATAAAGAAGCTATTAATATAAATATAATATAAATAAGTTACGCTAAGATATATAATTACTTAATAAAGTAATTAATCTAGATATAAGCTTAGTAGATAGAATATACTAACTATTATTACTATATAGCTTTAGATCTAGTACTAAGTAATTAGGTTTACTTAGATATATAGAACTACTTTACTTTATATCTTTTAAAGACTCTAGATAATAAGAATATAGGCTCTTTTTATATAATTAAAAAGATTAATACTATTATCTATAAACTTAATCTCTCTTCTTTTATAAAGATATATAATATTTTCTACGCCTAAGTTCTCTACTATATTATAGATAATACTAAGCTACTTAAGTATACTAATTTACTACTAGTAGTTATTAGAGAAACTATAAATAATAATAAATAATTTATTAATACTATTATTAATAGCTACTTTACTAGTTAATATAAGAAGCTATAATATAAGATTAAGTATACTAGTTATAATAAAGCTAAATAGTATAATTAAATAGTTATTAAGAATATACTAGAGCTTATTACTAAGTTTTATACTTAGTACTTTAATAAGCTAAGTCTATATCTTACCTAGATACTACTAATACTAGAGCCTACTAGTAATAGTATTAATTATAACTTTAATAGCGTTCTTACTAATTAGGAGAAGTAAATAATTATATTACTAATTTTCTTATATTAATAAGATTACTAACTACTAGACTACTAGGACTTAAGAACTAGAGTATTCTAAGGATATTTTAAGGTTTATTAATACTTCTTAATAGTTACCTTAGTAGGCTAGAGGTTAAGATGCTTTAAATAACTAGTAAGGTTAATATTATACTATAAAAGAATTAAAATATTATTTATTACTAAAAGTTTATTAGACTAGACTAGACTAGACTAGACTAGATTAGACTAGACTAAATTAAAATAAAATAGATTAGAAAAGTAAATATAATTAGTAGTTTATAGCCTAGAAAGCTATACTAAAGAGAGAAGTTATATAATAATTCTTCTTTATAAGCTTTATAGTAGTATTATAAGAAAGATCTTATTATAAGATTATATACTAGACCTAAAGGGATTAGTACGCCTAAGGATTTACTAAGTAGACTTACTTTCTTTATAAATCTATAGCTTTTCTAAATCTTTTTTTCTCTTTCTTTTATTTATAAATTCTAGAATATAATCTAATTATCTACTTACTTAAGTTCTATAGCTTATTATATATAATAGAGGTTACTAGTAAGTAATATTCCTATATATAGTAATAACTTCTAGATAATATATAGTATTAAGAGTTATAAGGCTTTATATAGAATTTTTAGAATATACTATAAGTATAATTAGATATACTAAATAAATTTACTACTATAGGTATTAGTTATTACTCTAAATATTTAATCTACCTATTTATAGATAAAGTTTAAGATAATTCTTTCTTTACTATATTACTTAAGTATCTTTACCTAGTTTAATAACTATATAATAGTACTAGATATAGAAATTTTTAAAGAAAACTTTCTTATTTCTATAAGAAAAATAATTTAAGAAAAAAAAAAGTTAATAATATTTTTTAAGTAGCGTAAAGTAAGAAAAACTTCTTTAGTATACTATAATTAGTCTTTAATATTAATTTCTATTAGACTAGAAATAGTAGATAAATCTCTAACTTTATTAATTATATAAAGAGGTAAGTAGTACTATATAATTAAAATAATAACTAGGCTACTTATAGCTTAATAGAAGTAATATTTTACTCTTAATATAATAAGTATATAGAACCTTATTATAAAGAATTATATAGTATATAGAATAAGTAGTACTTTAAAGTATAAAGTAAAGTTAGAAATAGAAGTTCTAAATATAGATATTAGTAATATTATAATTAATAATAATACTAGAGTAATAGTTACTATTATAATCTATATCTTAGAGACTAGTAGAATAAAAGTAGATATAGTAGTACTTTATAATAATAAGAAGTATTATATATAGACTTAACTTAATTTATATACTACTTACTATTACTTTTATTATTATAATTAACTAATATACTACTAAAGGTACTATTATTTTACTTACTCTTAATATTATTACTACTTTATCTAAGTACTAAATATATTTAAATATAATAGAAGTTACTAGTAAGTAACGTTTCTATATATAGTAATAACTTCTAAATAATTATTATTACTCTAAGTATCTAATCTATCTACTTATAAATAGAGCTTAAAGTAGTCCTTAGCTACTTCTTTAACTAGTTAGAAATATAAATATATTTATTAATATAATTACTTAATTTAACTATAAAGGTAATATATAGCTTACTTAGTAGAGTATAAAATATAGAAATATTACTATTTTAACTAGAAAAAAAAGATTATTACTTTTTAGTAACTACTTATAGTAGTAACTACTAAGTCCTTAAATATCTTCTTAATTAGCTATAATAAATATAAGAGATATATCTTTCTATTAGGTCTAAAAGATAAAAGCTTAATTATATATCTTACTTATAACTTACTAAGACTAGAATAATAATATTAAAGACTAATTAGAATATTTAAGAAAGATAAACTATAAAAGTAATATATAGCTTACTTAGAACATAAAATATAGAAATAGTAATATCTTAACTAGTTAGAAAAAGCTATTACGCCTTAGTAGCTAATTATATAGTAATCTTTAATTCTTTTCTCTAAAAATTATATTTTTTACTTAAAGATTATAATTACTTTATCTAGATACTAAATATATTTAAATACTAATATCTAGATATATCTAGATATATTTAGTATATAGAAAGTTACTAGTAAGTATTATTTATATTCTATTATACGTAGCTCTAGTTATAATAAATTTACTTAAGTATAGTATAAGCTATACTTAAATAACTATAATATACTTAATAAGTTTAAAATATTTTAAATAGTTTTATAATATTTTTAATAAAGTATATAATATTTTATACGTATTTAATATCTTTATAATAAGTTTAAAATAACTATAATATATCTAATAAGTTTAAAATATTTTAAATAGTTTTATAATATTTCTAATAAAGTATATATTATTTTATATATATCTAATATTTTTATAATAAGTTTTAAATAACTATAATATACTTAATAAGTTTAAAATATTTTAAATAGTTTTATAATATTTCTAATAAAGTATATATTATCTTATATATATCT